>JARJLF010002112.1:0-49904 GCA_029378395.1 Mycena leptocephala | reverse complement strand
TCAAGTTGTGCTTTTATTGGAAATCCTTGAGCCTGAACGGTGTTCCGTCATATAAATAATGCTGCTGCAGCCCATCCTGGCCGACTAAATCCTCTATTCCGTGCCCACTCATAAATGACTACCACCCTTCAACTCCCTGAAGCCTCCCTCTCGATCCTCGCCTCAGACCTCCCAAACAACAGCAACCACCCAGTTTGTGCCGCGTCCTCCTGGTCGCTGTCGTTGTGTTTATCGTTCATTACGCGTCGCCCCGCCGCCTCACACGCGTCTGGTCACGGCCATCGCCAGCGTCGAGAAAACATATTTCGACCGCGCTCGAGACAGGTCTCTCTCGCCATCTGACGTCCACATGGCGGAGATGTTGCATACGTGAGTTCCCCATATCCTTCATCAACATTATTTTAAATCATTGGATAGCCTGCAAATCAAGGTCTCAGAAATACGCGAAGCTTCCCTCCGAAACTCCCGTTCTCTTCGTTCAACCTTATGTGAATGTCTCAACGGTCATACATTCACCATCCTTCACTGCATTCGCGAGGTGCGGATGCTCGAAACGCATATCGAGGCATGTCCTCCGCACTTGCTCTTCGTTGCACGTCCAATAAAGATTTTTTCTGAAGATCCTGAAAGAAGCCCAGCTCCGCGAAGACACCCTCTACCCATTCGCGAATCGCACGCGTGCGGTTTCTCTTCGCCGTCGTCGCCATTCCCCGAGTTCCTATCTTTAAAAATGCACCGTAGGCGTCAACCATACATATGCTCTGTAAATTTTCCCCCTCTCCCTAGTTTGTTATCGCTTTCGAAGTGCTCTTCCGGAATCTGTACCATAGCATCATTTTGTAAATTTCACCGTTCAATGTTCTGCCTGCAGTTGAGAGGATTGCTTAATTCACCAGATGAATGGTCGGGAAAAGTGCGTACGGACAGTTAAAGTTGCCGTAGGTATCGATGGAATAGAAATACATTCATGTTGGCTGTTGAACTGAGCGGAATGTGGTTCAAAATTAGGCGAGAGTCCCACGCTGTCCGAGTCGATCATTTCAACAGGCGCCGACTCGAGTAATCTGTTGGCGATAGTTGGCGCACATTCTCTTCCGATTGGCAGGCCAGCTGCCAAGCCGTGTTCTAGGCCTGGTCTTCTATTCTTGCCTTCAAAGTTCCGATTGGCAAGCGGATAAGAACAACCGCGCGCGTCCCCGAACAAACCGTATCTAAATTGGGTTCAAGTTACTGAAAAGCTGTAAGACACCTCACTGCTGGGCGCGATAAACCCGTGTAACCGGATATCACTCCTGTAAGTGTGTATTAGTATACTACGTGTCAAAAACCTCTTGAAAATATTTGGAAAGACGAAGCATCCGTTGGTTCAGCTTCTGGACTGAGAGTGGTGCGAGAGACAAATATTTTGCACTCATCTCGCTTGTGAGTGCGCAAAAGTGTTAAAAGATCCACTACCATATAAGGATATGTTTGTCACGGTCACTCTGAATGGTATGGATCTGGGGAATCAGTAGGAATCGGCGTGAATCTGAAGGAATCTTTGATCTGTGTCTTGCTTCTTTCTCTGTTCCGTTTTTCTGTCATATAAATAATGCCGCCTGCAGCCCACCCTCGCGCAATAAGCCACGAATCCCCTTCCATTCGAAATGACTGCCACCCTTCAATTCCTTGCAGCCTCCCTCTCTATCCTCGCCGCGGACCTCCCAGACAACAGCACGACCAAGGTTGTGGCCGCGGTCTTCCTCGTCGGCGTCATCGCCTTTATGTTCCATTACGCGTCTCCCCTATGCCTCACGCGCGTCTTGGTCGCTGCCATCGCCGATGTCGGGAAAATATATCTTGAGGTGCTCGAGACAGGTCTACTCTCGCCGTCCGACGTCGACACTAGGGAGATGTTGTATACGTGAGTTCCCCAGATCCTTGATCGACATTATTTTTAATCATCGGATAGCCTGCAACTCACTGTCTCCGAAACACGCGAAGCCTCCCTCAGAAACTCCCTCTCTGTTCGTTCAACCCTCCGCGAATTTATCAAAGGTCACACATTCACTCTCCTCCGTTGCATCCGGGAGGTGCGAGCGCTTGAAACTCACATTGAGGTACATATATATTTCTTTTGACACCACGCTCTGCTCGCTGACATCGAATTATTTGATTTGTAAGATCTCGAAGGAAACCCAACTGCGCCAAGACAACCTCCACTCATTCGCGAGTCATGCGCGCGCGGTTTCTTTTCGTAGACGCCATTCCCCAAGTTCCAATTCCTGATGTTGTAAATATTGCATGTGTTGGCCTTATGCTTTCAAACTGTCTCATTCCCTCAATTGTTATCAAATTGCTTTCTGCTTTCTGTATTATTCTGAAGCTATGGTTTCTGTTTGGCTGTTGATTACATACTTGAGCATTAAACAGTAGGCTGAAATTCAGCGAGGCGGCGCGAGAGTCGGCTAAGGGGATTAATTCATTGAATCACAAGCGGGCGGGTTCAAGGCGAGTTTGTTGCAGGAACTGAAATAGTAGTAATCTAAACTCATGTTGAACTGTGGTTCAAAATCAGCCGAGAGTCCCACACTGTCCGAGTCGACTCGCCGCAAGAGGTGAGCGAACATTCTCGATTAAACAGGGACCTCTTTGACAAGCCCCCCAATTAGAAAGTCCGAAAATGGCCGACCGACTTTCAATGGTCTCATTCCTGGACTTTTCATTGTAGTCTCAAATCTCGCAGTGATAGCCCTGAGATTTTGCAAGCCCTCCCATTTATCCATACTGTGCAAGCAGATTTTTACAACATTTGATGGCGCCGTCGGCCAAAAGTTGCGAGTGTCGTTGTGGGAATGACCTTTCCGGAAAGAGTCGGCCGGATGGCCCGCTTGCCCATTTTGCACATTCTTACGCCCCCAAGGCCGCACACTTACAGTGCTCAGTTGCATCCACGAGTTCCAAGGGTACACATCGAGGTAATATACCAGGCTTGCACTTCACTCGATTTAATCCTCATTTTCGTTTTCAAGATATTGAAAGAAGCCCACCTGCGCGAGGGCAACTGAGACCCGCTTTGCAATGGATATCCTGCATTCACAGCGCTGAATATAAACTGAATATTCTCATTAGGCGCCGAGCTTAATTTTGTTTTGTAAAACCTGTTTGTTGTCAAAACTGCTGTCTGTATCATACTCGAGGTCGCTCGAAATTTGCGCCCGCCACTTACCTTTAACTTTTCGGTTCAAAATTAGCCGTCCCAACTGATCGAGTCTGTGACCACCGTGGTCGTCACACTCACAGAAATGCGGTTCTATCCACGGTAGGTGGTGTAATTCAAATTTACCGCATTAGTAGCCCTGCAGCATCTTAACGTTACTCTCATTCAGTGCCGGGTCCCACACTTCGGTGCAGCGCCTTGGAAATTTTCTTGATCACACGGGCTGCCTCCCTGTTACATATCATTATCAAAAGATTGCGTTGACTCTGGAGCGAATCGAAGACCTTCTCTAGACGCATCGAACATTTTTTACCCAGCTGAGATCACTTCACAATTTTTATATTTAGGGCTCTCGCCCTACCGCAGTTTCACTTATGCCTCGCATTTTATTTTAATGAAGGCCAGTTTGGGCGTTGTAAATTAATTGAAATGCTCAGGCGCTGAGCAGCCAGCGGATCTGCCGAACCTTCCCACGGTTGAAATAGAACGTGTGCACCCCTATGTCGTCTTCCAAACGTGAACCGCCAGAATACTACCGGATGCATGAGATGGGAACTCTCTCGGAGTGTACATCCCTTGGTCATGAAGTAAAAAAATTGCATCCAAAGGTTATCTACCCATGCTGGATGCTCGCATCCAACCTCGGCGCGGACTACACCATGTTTATCTTTGATGCCTCTAGAAAATAACAATAATCTCACTAAGGATTTCAGTATTTTCCTCAGGAATTTCAACATAAAATTTATTCGGCACACCCAGTCGAACCCTCAATATTGAGGCCTCAATAGCCAGGATGACTCCCACTGGGTGGAACTCTAGAATATGTCTTTTCTGTGGTTATTTGAATATTTTTAATGTTTCGAGCTTATCAATCATCGTGATCATGGCCCAAAAATCAGAAGCAGTGCGAACCAAATCCGAAATTGGGATCACTCAAATCGACTTTATTTTTGTCCAAAGAGGACAACCATATATTCCGAGCTTTTTTGATTATCCAGCAGGTGGTGGATCAGCCTGAATCTTCGTTGGGCCCACTGTGTAATTTTCTCGCTCACTACCGCGGTGCAGCGCTGTCTCTCTTCTAAGCCCACAGCAGGCTGCCGAGTGTGTGGGCCCCAAATATATTTGATTCGCTGACGTGCGAACGACAATACCCGAGCTGAGGTTGGAGCTAAGCGGGCTTTAGCCGATGCTTCCACTCTAGAAGACTGAGAAGGGTGTCAAACAGCAGCACCTAGCAGGCCGTTCCACTAAGAATTTCCAATGGTGGCGATTTGAGCTGCAATCGCGCGAATCAGAAGATCTGTTACCCGAAGGACCGAAATATCGGAAAGGATCTACACGGCTACATGGGACATCTGTGTAACAATGCATCATGATCAACATTTTGCGGAGTTCTGGCAGACGACGCATCAAAGATCTCTTTCTGCTTATAAGAGACTAATGCTCAACAGCTATATGCACGTTATAAAAAGGGGCCCATCCGGTCATCTTGTTCATTCCCAAATTCCGCATGACGAGCCTCCCTGAATTCGAAGCCTGCCTTCCTGTTCTCCCCTCAGCGCTGCCAGCTCCTGGTAATGCCACCCCACCGTTATTTTCATTACTCTCAGCATCTTGGTCGTCGCGGCAGGCATTATGCACTACGCGTCCCCTCTCTGTCTTACACGCATCCTCATCACCGCCATCGCCCGCGTCGAGAAAATATATCTCGAGGCGCTCGAGACAGGTTTGCTTTCCGCATCTGACATCGACACGGCGGAGATGTTGTCTACGTACGTTGGTCCTCTGTTCCCTCATCGGTGTATTTATTTGGCATGCAGATAGACTTCAGCTCAAGATCTCAAAAATACGCGAAGCCTCCCTTCGAAACTCCGTCTCTTGCTCCGGAACCCTGCGCGAATTTTTTGGGGGCCGCACGTTCGCCCTCCTCGGATGCATTCGCGAGGTGCGAATATTTGAGACGCACATCGAGGTATCGACATCCTCTTTGCTGCACAGCTCCGCTTACTGAAGTTTCTTTTTCACAGATCTTGAAAGAAAACCAACTGCGGGAAGACAACCTCCACCCCTTCGCGAATTGCGCACATGCGGTTTGTCTCCGCCGCCGACGTCATTCCCCCAATTCGGCTTGACTTGAAATTCAAGTTGGTGGGGATTCGGCGGGGATTTTCAAAGAGAAAGAGATTTTACGGATGTTTGTATGTTGTCTACGGTGTCGCTCGTTCAGATTGTTATCGAATTGCTTTCTGTATTATTCTAAATCTATGGTTTCCATTTGGCTTTGATCACATACTTGAGTACTGAACACTGAACTGAGATTCAACCAGGACGTGAGAGTCGGCTGAGGGGGGTACCTCACGAAAGCACGAGCCGGCGAAATGGCTTGTTGAGCCAGGAGATTGCGGAAAATATATTCGATCGTAATGTTGAACCAAAAAGGGATGTGGCTCAAATTTAGCCGAGAGCCCTACGCTGTCCGAGTCGGATCATTCCAATCTTTGCCACAGCTTACATTCCTCCTCATCCAACCTCGTCGAATGGTGCCTCCTTTGGGGCTTCGGCCCTGCAATGTTGAATTCCCGACCCCACCACTAATAACTACCAGTAGATGTGCCCCAAATTTCCTCTTCTTGTCGATGACCATTGACCACTTTCGCAAAAGTTTGATCCTGGTACGGTGGTACTGCGACCGGAGCAGGCTGAATCCGTTAGACTGCAACAACCCACTCACTGCATTCCGACCCTTCCTAGACTCAGCTTGAGTGTAGGAGCCTAGAAGTAGCTACATCAATGATTGAGGCTAGGTGCCTAGAGAATAGTCTGTGGAGGTCTGTCTGGCTCTGGCTAGGTTGGCACAGGTAGGTCTAGGTCTGGCAGGATCTGTGTAGGTTGCAACAGGTGCTTGTAGCCACCCACGCAAGGGGGGAAGGGACGCGGTTGCTCAGAATATTAGATGATGGAAATGTCCAACATTAAAACGTAAGTCTAGGTCTGTGCAGCTGAGTTTAGGGAGCTACCCTCACCTTCAACGAGCTACCCTCATCTACACTAACCTGAGTTTAGCCGCCTTACTGGGTACCCGTGAAGCCAGATGGACATTATGTGTAGTCGCCTAGATGGGGGTCTGTGTAGGGACCTACACCGACCTAACTCCATCTGGCACAACCTACAGTGCCTAGTCTCAGCTGAGTCTAGGACGGGTGGGAACGCAGTGACTGCTGGTCTCTATCGGATTGCCGTTCGTCTTCCCTTGTCTCCACATCAACTGGTGTATCAAAATATGCACTTACATCTCTGTTTTTTCATCGCGGGCGGTGCTGAAGTAGTCGACTATCGTTATTTTTGCTGGTACTGGAAGTCGAATCCGTTAATGACCTATTTTTGCGACATTCTTTCCGTATATACCAATCATTGGGACCTGGGGCCGGCTTTGGTCCCAAACTCATGATGTTCACTTGGCTTCGGTGCCATACCACGGAGAACGGGGCCACTTTAGCCATGGCTATATGGAGCTCCCTCTACTCACTAGGCTCCGTGGCGCCAGTGATCTTCTGGCAAAGCATCAATGATTCATCAAGATACCAAAGAAGTGCACATAGTATAAAAACGGGGCTATCTCGTGGGTCTTGTTATTCCCAAATTCCCCATGTCAAGCCTCGCTGAATTTGAAGCCTGCCTCTCCGTCCTCCCCTCGGCGCTGCCAGCCCACGGCACCGACACCACCAACACCGCTGTCCTCATAGCTCTCGTCATCTTCGTCGTCGCCGCAGGCATTGTCCACTACACGTCCCCTCTCCGTCTTACACGCGTCCTCATCACTGCCATCGCCAACGTCGAGGAAATATATCTCGAGGCGCTGGAGACCGGCTTGCTTTCTGCATCTGACATCGACACGGTGGAGATGTTGTCTACGTACGTTGACCCTCTATTCCCTCGTCGGTGTATTTATTTGCATGCGGGTAGACTCCAACTCAAGGTCTCAAAAATACGCGAAGCCTCCCTTCGAAACTCTCTTTCTCACTCTGGAACCTTGCGCGAATTTTTCGGGGGCCGCACGTTCACCCTATTGCGGTGCATCCGTGAGGTGCGGGTGCTCGAAATTCACATCGAGGTACATATATCTTTCTTTTGACACCATGATATCAATTTATTTTATTTTCAAGATCTTGAAGGAAACCCAGCTCCGCGAAGACAGCCTACACCCCTTCGCGAATTGCGCGCGTGCGGTTTCTCTTTGCCGTCGTCGCCTTTCCATGAGTTACACTCTTTAAAATACGCCGTACGTGTTAATCATATGCACTGTAATTTTTTCCCCTTCTCCCTCGTTCGCTATCGCTCTCAAAGTGCTCTCCAGAATCTGTACCATACTACCATTTTGTAAATTTCACGGTTCAATGTTCAATTTTTAAACCTGCAGTTAAGAGGATTATTTAATTCACCAACGCATGACGCGGGAAGAGCGCTTACGCGCCGTTCAGGTTGCCGTAGACATTGATGGAAAGAAATACATTACATTCTGTTGAGAGCGCTCGAGCGGGATGTGGTTCAAAATTAGTTGAGCGTCCCACGCTGTCCGAGTCGGATTGTTCCGACTCCTGCTGCAAGCTTGCGTTGACTACCTTGTGACTACCATAACATAGGCGTGGTTCACAATCGTAACATAATTCTCTTGCCCAACATTTCCTCTTCTGGTGTCGGTGACCGCTTCGCACCGTTTTCGGAGATGTTTCATCCTGCGATTCGGGCTTACACCAAAACTTGTTGCTTCGAGCCTGCCAGTGCTCCTGATTTCTGCGACCACCACAGGGGTGACCACTACTCGGAGGATTCAATGTAGTTGCTGCACCTCATACGTCCCCGCCAATCAAAAGTTGGCTGAACGCTAGTCTCTCGTAGACAGACGCTACAACAGTTTTGGTGCTCGTAGCTGAACGCCAATCTATAAAAGAACTGTCAGCGCCTTGGACTATTCCTCACATGGTCTCACATTCACCAACTCGCCTTCCGACATTAAAAATATATGTATTGAACGGCATATAGTATTCAAGGCTGTAAAACCTTACAACAGCGAGCTGGAAGGCTTCTGAAATCAATCTGAAATGATGCTAGAGGTGGAAATTGCAAGCGGTGATTACCCGCGAGTCCCGGACTCCCGGTACCAACTAGGGCAAGTGATATCTGCCTCATCTGGTCGACAGTGCTGTTATTTAGGTTACACTCGTGATTCAGATTCAGGCTCTCCCGTTGATCCCACTGGCGACATTGTATAAGATTGTGACCATCATTGATGGTTTTCTTAACTCTTCCATGGAGAACACCCTCAAGAATCACTCAAGGAATCAAGAATCTGCTATCCCACCACAGCCACCCACCGCCAGCCACCCCCATCCGATAGCCCACAGCCTATAAAATGACCGAGTAGACCCAGATTTCACCATTGATGCGGTATTCAGTTGATCTGCATCGCGTTGACACTGACAACAGGAGAGTGACAAGTTACACAAGCGACTGAAATGGGACTCTCTATGTGTTATAAATGTTGTGATAGAGTCACATTTGCTGAGAGCTTGGGGATAGATTCAAATACTACTATATTTTCTGATTTCAGGGTATTGGATGTCATTACAAGCACAATAAACTAATATCTTGAAGATTCTGAATCTATCACCCTCTTTATAATGCATAGAAATCCTCCCTCCCAAAAATCTAGGTCATTTCAACATGCCTAGATGCTGGTAGGCCGAATTGACTCCCAAAATGACCCCAAGACCCATTTCACTGAGTATAGGATATTTTTGCAACTTTCTCTCTATCACTAATCGCGGCTGAATTAGCCCGAATTATCTAGCTAATTTCCAAGGCAATACGTGCAGAACCCACCGAGATATAGGCAAATCGGTCGCAGACATCAGAAAATGCCCAAAACAGTAATTTTCTGATTCGCGCCTTCCGAAGTGTTGCCGCCAAATCGAGTCGAGCCGAGTCGAGTGTAAACTCGATGACAAACTCGATCTACCGAGTTTGGTCGGAGTTCGATCGAGTCGACGTTCCCACGGCTCCAGAAAAAACTGACGCTCTAGAATTTAGCGGACTGAGCCTCCGTTGACCATCGGATGCTACTCCGAGGTAATATAGGTTGTGATATATTTGTTTTATGGAGTTTCTCTTCCTCTTTTCCCTCAAGTGAGTGAGCCATACGTGATTTTCATGTTAAATCGGGTGATATTTGCTATAACAGCTGTAAAGCTGCAGAAATAGCCGGTGAAAAGCTGCGAAACAATTACATGTGGGTAATAGATGGCCCCCTATTTTTCTCTCGAATTATCGGGACAATACACAGTAGTTGTGATAATTTGGGGTCAGCCCATCCCAATTGGGCGAAGTTCTCACACTTCGGGATTATCCGACGACGACATTTTTGGCTGGTGGGAACTTTTTTCGAGTTAAAAACTCGACTCGATCGAGTTAGGACTCGACTCACTCGATGACGTCGGTTTGCGTCACTCGATTCTAGAGTCGAGTGCAAACTCGAGTTCAACTCGACTCGACGGCAACACTACGCGGCCTTCGGTACTGACATCGGCTGTAATGTTCAACTGAGGCAGCCTCCAATCCAAGGTCTCCAAAATCCGCGAGGCAACCTTGCGTGACTCCCGTTCAAACTGGAAGGCATTCTATAGGTTTGTCATGGGCCGCGCGCTCACCATTCTCCTTTGCATCTGGGAGGTCCGAGACCTCGAAACTCACATCGAGGTATCGCTTTAAGACATGCTGCGGCTCGTTAATTTAATTTGTTGTTCAAGATATCAAGATATTAAAAGAAACCCGGCTATGCGAGAGCAATTTAGATCCGCTCTCGATCCGGGCGCTTTCTCTGCGCCGACGCTGCGCCTCCTAAATCATGATCAACGTTCCGTGAATCCCCTTATTAGTCGGTTATGCTGTTGATTTTTTTTTTTCACCCATTTGCTATTGATTTGCTGTCTGGATCAATTCGTGGTCTTTCGAAACGGCTTTGCTTTGTTCCTGTTTTGTATTCTGCAATAAAGAATGAAGTTTGATTACAGCCGATGTCAGTACCGAAGGCGCGAATCAGAAAATTGCCGTTTTGGGCATTTTCTGATGTCCGCGACCAATTTGCCTATATTTCAATGAGTTTTGCACGGATTGACTTGAAACTTGGATAGATAATTCGGGCTAATTCAGCCGCTATTAGTGATAGAGAGACATAAAGGAAAATATTTTATCGTGCACTATATGTCACACTGGGTTTTGCGGGCAATAGACCTTGGCTACATAGCTGGAATCCTGTCCAAATAACCTAGATTTTTGGGAGGGGGTACTAATCTATGTATTGAATGAACTTATAGAGCCAAAACTATGAGGAATTTATTTCCTGCCCTTCCTGTCTCATTCGGGGGTGTGTTTTGGGTAGCAAACGAAGAATGGCTCTAGGTATGTAATGTATTCATAATTTGGCTCTATCATCTCACTCAGTACACATATAAATGCCTCCTCCCAAAAATGCAGCTCATTCGGGCCAGATTTGGGCTCTGCATTCAGGATCCATTGCTGGAGAAGCCTGATATGACAGACAGTAAACAACAAAAGATTTTTTCAGATATCTCTCTATCACTAATAGCGGCTGAATTATCCCGAATTATCTAGCTACATTTCAAGTCAATCTGTGCAGAAGTCACCGAGATATAGGCAAATCGGTGGCGGGGATCAGAAAATGCCCAAAACGGCAATTTTTTGATTCGCGCCTTCGGTACTGACAACGGCTGTAAGTCTGAATGACTGCATTTTGACGCATCGCGCGCACCAGCTTGAAGCCGCGAACAATCTTGGGTCGAGTTGAACTGAGCGCACGGACAGTTTAATTTTAAACATTCCTGCACCATCGCCGGATCGATCGGGATCGCTCCAATACCTCCGAGAGTCGGAAATCAACTAACATCTAAGAGTTGCATTTTCAACTGTTCTGCATTTCTGCATCACCGGCCCCGTCTAGACTATATGTTATCGTCACTCGTTTGTTTTTTTTGTGTCGGCCAACGGTTGGCTCTCTTGACCTGTTGCCAATGACTGGGCCTGTGTACAACGTGCGAGGTACGAGCACCACATTGTTGTAGCGTCCGTCTATGAGAGACTAGGGCCTCTGGCACTGCAAGTCGCTGCTGTTGAACTCTCTGGTCGAAGATCTCATTCAACGGCATTGTAGTTCACAGACCTCAGTGGGGCATTGTTCATTGAACATTTAAACTGAGCTGCTTGCTCAAAACCGAGTCCCTGATCAATCCTTCCAGAATTCCTCAGTATCCTATGAATTTGGCCGATGGAGAAAGACTGTCCTTTCATGGTACCAAGCATCGCGAGTTAGCTGTGTGAGGCCCGACGCGTACAGCGATATTGTGTCCTACGGTGCACTAGTGCATCTGGCATCACATAGATAGTTGTTTGGCCCTGAGGCCGTAGGCAGACATCATCACATTGCTTGCTCTTGACCACATCACCGTTCCGTGCGTGCAGTCTGGACGACGGCCTGGCTCGGCCCGTCTGGCGTCTCCAACGGTTCCAGACAACCCTCGATCTCGACCGCCCACGACCTTCCGTCACATACATCGGTTACCCTTGGTTGCTGGAACAATCGCCGCGCTGTACGAGATATATAAATCGTAACCTGAACACACTCGCTCTTCTCAAGTCCCTCCTTGGCCGCCGAAGAAGCTTTAAAAACGCAGGTGCGCGAGCCATTGCGAGATGTTCGTTTCGAGAGCGGATTAATATTGTATCAGATGCAGATTACCTCGTGGCGGTTGAGACATGTTTGCTCTCGCGGTCTGATGTCCACAAGATGATCCCGCGTCCTGTCGTCTTTCGATTAGTGTCTTAGTGTTACTCCCGATTACATACATCCTCAATGGCACTACCGGGTCCGATGCTTCGGTACGGGGCCTTGGAAAGTTTCTTCTTGATCGCACGGGATGCCTCCCTGTTATCTCCCATATTATAAAAAGATTTTGTTGATTCTGGAGCAAATTGAAGACCTTTCTCTCGATATTGATGTAGCCATCGAACATTTTCCCCAGATCTCTGTATTGTCTCTGGGCATCCCACATTTACGAGATTTAGGGCTCTCGCCCCGCATGACACCGCGGTTTTACTTTTTATGCCTCACATTTTATTTTGATGAGGGACAGTTTCGGCCCTGTAATGTTTTTAATCGAAGTGCTGGGTGAGCCAACGGGATCTGCCGAGCTTTCCCACGGTTTAAAATAGAATGTGAGCATCTATGTCATCGCCCTCGGAACCGTCCAAATACCACTGGACGCATGTTTAATCCAGAGATGAGTGAGCACTATCATGATTATTTCAATAGTCTAACCTCTTTGGTCGTGGAGTGAAGAATTACATCCAAACGTCATCGACCCATGTTCTCAGCACTCAGGATGCTCGCCTCAAACATCGGCCCGCTGCAGCTTTCCATGAATCTATCGGGGTGTGCTATAATTAGCTCCGATCCGTTTGAACTCCTGCAGAAAATAATAATAAGAACGCAGTACTGGGATGAAAGAAAACAGCAACTGAATCCTTTCTACACGGAACGGTTTGGCGCTAATGATGTTCAAGATTTGAAAGATAAGCGCTTCAAATTGGCCGGTACGTGAGCTGTTGTTGAATTGCGGACAAATTTGGGATCCAGCACATTGCAGAGTAGAATTGAATCATAAAAAAGAAGTCTTTCCAATACGTGTTAGTCGGGTCCATCGCGACTTGGCTTTTGGCTTTGTGGGCGATGAGACTCTCACTCTTTTTCTGAAAAGACGACATGCGAGGGAGCGGCGGGGACGCGGCCTTTTTCTAGAACCCGACGCACTTGGCGAGCGAAAGGAGTGCTCCATGTGTATCCAATCCATGAATAATATCAGGTGTCATGCGAGGACGATGTGCAAAGCCTGATGCTCAGATGCGGGCGCATGTATCCAGCGCAGCACGGAAAGGTCGCATGTGCTTCCTGACACACTAAAGAAAGAGGGCCGGCTCCTGCTTTGCTGGATTAATTTGCTCTGTTGACTCTCACGCTGCCTCGAGTCGCTGAATCTCAGTTCATCAAGCCAAATGAAACCATAGAATAATACAGAAAGCAATTCGATAACAATTAGCAGGAGGATCGCGATACACAACATGGAGTATATCCGGTACGGACAATATTCCCCCCCCCCCCCCCCACTCTTTAAAAAATAGAACTTGGGTAACGGCGTTGGTGAAGTGGAACCACCCGCGCGCGATTCGCAAATGGATGCGAGTTGTCTTCGCGGAGTCGGGCTTCTTTCAAGATCTTTCAAACAGGCTTGGTTTAACGACCTGAACGGATCGTATCAAAAGGTGGATATATGTACCTCAATATGTGTCTGGAGCTCGTGCACCTCGCGAATGCAGCGGAGGAGGGTGAAAGCGCGGCCGGCAAAGAACTCGCGGTGGGTTGAACCAAGAGACAGGGAGTTGCGGAGGGTCCCTTCGCGAATGGCGGAGGCTTTGAGCTCGAGTCTATCGGCATGTCAAATAAATCCATCGACGAGGGGAACCAGGGATCAACCCACTTAGATAACATCTCCGCTGTGTGGACGTCCGACACCGAGAGCAAGCCCGTCTCCAGCGCCTCGAGATAGGTTTTCTCGGTCGCAACGATGACGGCAACCAAAACGCGCGCAAGGCGCATCGGGGACAAGTAGTAGATGAGTGCTGCTGCAATGACGGCGACGAGGAGGATCGCAGCCATGGCCTTGGCAGTGCTGTTGTCTGGGAGGTCCGAGGCGAGGATCGAGAGGGCTGCGTCTGGGAATTGAGGGGTGGTAGTCATTTATGAATGGAAGGCAGACGGGGGGCTTGCTGGGAGATCATAAGCCAGAGGGCAGGTCATCCTTTATACAACACAGAGAGAGTGAAGCACATCCAGAAAAAGCGCTGCACAGCGCTCGATCACCATCAATTCCTTTCTTATTCATGGTGCCCGGTTTGGGTTCCCCGACCCAGAACAGCGGTACGTCCGGAAATGCAATCTTAAAGTCGGACCCGACACTGCCACACTTCCCAGGTCAGATCCGCAGATCCGCATCCGTTAAATTTGACACAACGGAGTCCAAATCGGAGCTAGTAGCGGTGCAATACTGCGTGCTGGTCAACATCCGCAGACATTCGACTTGTCCTCCTTTGATGTTGAGCGGTGGCTTACGACAAAGCTCTCTGTTGAATGTTTTATTCTACTTGTTTCATTCTGCCTCTTCAACGTTTCTCCGGGTCAACATCCTCGACATGCCAGTGGCACTTGGCTGATTTGTCTGGGACTTACCTGGCAAGCTTAAGCCTTCACTGCAAAAGATTAACGGCCGACTTCGAGGCGCAGCACCTCATACGTCGTTGCTCATCCCTAACTGCCCGAACACCGATCTAACATGCGAACTGCAAGTGCCGAAGAAGTATCCCCTCACGGCATCTACTACTATTAACATTCCCAACACGCGTCGACATGGTAAATATCCCAATAGAACGACAAAATAGTATCCATCGTGCAGAGGCAGGCTTTGAATTCTTTCCGAGTCGCGATATTTGGGGTAGCAAAATAACGGATGTGGAAAACTTGAATTCCATGCAAGCGGCGATTGCTCGGTGTTGATATAGCGGGAGGGTTCTCTTGACAGTATTACAGCAGCTTACAGATCCTTATAGGTTGATCTCAACCACTTTCATCATGTCGGCGCTTAGCCTGGTTCCAAACATTACCCGTTGTAATTGGTGGTGCGCGATCATTAAAGATGACACCAGAGATGACCTTTAAAAGAGCCGGCGCCTAACGAATTCCTGTTTCAGATTCCACTCATCTGCGCCATTCAATTTGGAAATGCCCGGAATAATTCCTCCCTTTCGATTCTTGCCTCCAGTCTCCCAACCAGCGCTGTCAGCGGTCTGAATGAAGAAACCGAAGAAACCAGCAACCCAGTGAAATTTGCCTTTGTGGGTTGTTTCCGAATCGTATCCCTGGATCGAGGTACTAATATCACTCCTTAGCATATAACTATTCCGATACGGACAGCAGATTGGGAGGTACGTTTGGCTTATGACCTTTGAATTCAGGCATTGGAATTAAATTTGTGGCAAATTTTTAACGCTGATGATATACTCGAAAGACTCAACTTGTGCCCCAATCTCAAACGAATATTGTGGCCATAGGGATCTCTGTTCCCTTACATTCGTCTCTTTCTTGGCCCAAACTCGTAGATGCCACTCTCTGACTTCCCCCATCTGGCTGGCGGACACTGCATGGTCCGATGATTTCCTGCTACTTGAAAAGTCTCGTCTTGACCACGCAGGACGATCCCTCGTCATTAACCGCGGCTCGCCTATTGAGTCTGGAATAACCGAAGCCCTCTCTCTCGATACAGCTGATCGACCGGCCGTTGAACATCTTTCCCAACTTTCGCACTGAAATCAATGTGTCTCGAAAGCTCCGATTTACTAGAATCAGGGCCCTCGACCCGTTGTCGCACCCTAATGGGCCCTCAAGACCTATCCTCTCTCTCTGCAAACTCTGTTTCGGTCACATGCCAATCGATTTTGCCATCAAGTTCCTGGATCTGCTGTCTGGCCATTGTTTGGACAAATTTCATTTTTGTACCACAGAATTAGCGACAAAATTGGTCAGCAGCCAACTGTACATTGCGTTGAAAAGCCACTTGTCGCAGCATACCGCTCTCCAAAATATCCTCGTCGAACTCGCGGATAACCGGGAAATGCCCACCGCCCGCCCGTGGGATTCGACATAGACGACGCTTCAACGGTCCCACTGTTCGACACGAAAAGTCTTTCCATCCTGTTGTCCCGCAATCCTCTCTTACCTCCTTGGACACCGGCACATCCCAACTCACCGACCCATCCACCGTGGCCCTATTCCTCTCTGGACTGTTCCCGAACCTGAGGCGTATCCGGACCCCCAATAAGTGGATCTGAGACTATTTGAAGCCCGATCATGAATGTAGTCTCTCTAGACAGACGCTTCAACAATATTTGACGTCGTACTCGTTTGTTGATGAATGGCCGACGCATATACCCAGCTCACTCGATGGAAACAGGTTGAGGCGCTGCTTTTGAAGGTTGTGGCAAAACTGTTGTCCATTGATTCGTCTTGACACCTTTTTCAGACTCTTGTTGAAAGGGGACGAATAAGCATTCGTTAGTCTGTAGTAATTCGCCTCTCGGAAGGGTAATCGAGATGAGTTCTGACCCGCAGTGCCTGAGACATACCCAGTTCCATTTCAAGATCCCCGGGGACTCGATTTTTCAACTATTGACAGAGTATGCTACGAATCCAAGCAGGTTCTGGTGAAAACCCACCCCAGTGCGTTGAAACATGCCTTTCCCTCCAACAAGCGAAACGAGGTTCAACTATCGGAAACTTCTGACTACGAGGGACCAACCTCCTTAATCTCCCATTGCTACGGCCCCGACAGTCTTCGCAATAACCTCCTCATTTGACTAGCCAAATGGATTCCCACGGTTCAAGAATCTCCCGAGAAATTTCTGAGGAACCCTCAAAATGTCTGATCTTGAACCAGCATGATTGGAATCACAAGGCCAACACAATGTCGCCTCTATTCACTCCGCATATGAATATCTCGAAATTCTGTTGCCAAATTAGATCGGGACGCGATTATTATTACCGCTCACAAGTTGAAGCCTCGTTTCAGGCGCCTAATGCGTGATCTAGATATTAATTGCACCTAATTAGTCCTCCTAATCCCAGCAGTTGGCGTCGGCGGCAACCAGAATGAGTGCCATGCTCGGCAGGGGAAAATGGGAAAATTCAGCCACATTTTATGGCCAAGCGATAGTAATCGATTCACTCCTACGGCACAATTGTATATCTTATGTACATCTGAGTTATTAATCAATTGCTGCGACAGTATCAATCATGAGCGCTGGACAGGATCAATCAGTCATGAGCGGGAGAACCAAGGTTGAATGGCAAAATGCAGAATCACACTGTATGGGAGGATCATGATTGGCCCTGAAAGCAATAAATCACGGAAGGAAAGTTCAACTCCATCTGGGCAGCATCAGCTAACTATCACCATGCCTCACAATAGCATTCAATAAAGCCTTCGAAAGGCGATTACCAGCGAAGCGTATATAAAGAAGTGAACGTTGTAGTTCTCCCGCAGTCGCTCAACAAATGTCTGGTGTTAGTGAAGCCTCTCTTTCCCTCCTCCAATCCGCTGCTCCGACGAGCAGCATGACGTACCTTATAGTTGGGGTTCTCCTCTGCTTGACGGCGTGGATGGCCTATCTCACTTCGCCAATGCGTTTGGCGGCCGCCTTGGTCGACGCTCTGCACGAAACCGAAGAAGCCCATCTGTGGGCCATCGAAGACGGAATACTTTCCGGTTTAGATGTCCATACGAAGATGTTGTCCAAGTGCGTCGATTCAGCCCACCTGTTGAAATATTCCCATTACTACAAACAGTCTCCAAATGAAGGTGTCGATTATCCGCGAAGCGACCCTCCACAGCTGTCTTTCGAGCAGCCAAGTGCTCCGAGAGTTGATAAAAGAGCATTCGTTTACCTTGCTCCAATGCATCTGGGAAGTCCAGGAACTCAAGACCCGCATTGAAGTATGGCTTTTTTCTGTTCAGAGTCGGGGTACCTACTGACGGATGGCGCAAAGATACTTAAGGAGAGACAATTAAGACAACTGAATCCTCTAGGCACCGGCGTCGCTGCATTTCGCGGACGCCATATCCGGTCGTGCAAGTGCTTTAAATGCACCTAGATTAGAGAATGCTGTTTTCGTCTCGCGTCGTTATTTTGTTGCCTTGGCGTTTGCTGTCTGTGCATTCTGCAAGGCGATCGGTTCGGTAGTTTGTGAAATCCAGTGGAAGATTGAACAGCAGGATTTACTGTAAGTGAAATCGCGGTCCGGAAAGAGAACTCATTTAGAGGCATGCCCATTCGCCCGAAGGTTCCGAGTAGAGAGGACACAGCATGGATCCTTGCGCGCAACTAATGTGATGGCAGAAGTGAACAGTAATACAGTAAGCAGAGATTCACGCACATTCCGGGCCTACGAACAGGTTTCAACCTTCCCAGGTTCTGCCTGCAGCTGGCATAAATTTTCAGTAATCAGTTCACAAGCGAAAGGGTTACCTCCTGTACTGCGAATTTATTCTGTTGGCGGACTTGCCCTTCGGTTGATAAAAATGATATCCCAACTGCGTATAAACGGCGACGCGCCAATCCGAGCCCGGTCCATTTAAAGTATATGCTGAAGTTTGGGAACGCGAGTCAGAGAAACACAAAAACAAAGTGAGCCGAATATGAGAGCTCAACCAGCGCTTGACACTGGTCCTCGACATTTCGCAGGGAATATTAACTCACCAAGACTGTCCAATCCCTTACATTTTTAGCAATGAAACGAAGCCAGAAGGAAATGAAACTGCAACTATCGGCTTGGCCATTGGACTCCCTACCTTTGGAAGATGATTGCGCGGAAGTCCAAATTTCACATTTGAGTTATCCACTTCGTGTGAGTTTGCGGAGCTTCTGTGGATTGGAGGTAACAAACACATCGTTCTGTCGGTCATGAAACAAGTCAGCCGGGGTCCCTCACAAAGGAGGTTCGTTCGAGTTGTCGCGATTTCCTTGAACCCGAAAATTGTAACAAGCAGCCAAAAGATACTACGGAATTTTTTAAAAATTGCATACGAGATAAATACGACTAAAATAATACGCCCATTACAGATTCACTTGCGCTTTCTCGTTTAAAAAGAATGCTGATCAGCACCCTCGCGCTTAGAGTCGCACCTTGGGTCGAGGTACTTGTGCCCGCGCTGCAGCGTCGCGAACCATGTTGTCGACGATGACTTGGGCTGGGAGCACGTCGTTGATGAGCTAGCGAGGAAAGAAAATTTCGGTAGATTAGACGACGCGAAAATGCGAGGGGGAGGCTTACAGCGAAGACGCGGCCCATGAGCTACGGGCGATTTCGGGACGCTTCTCGAGCTCGACCTCGTACGGGAGCTTGCCCTTCTCGGTGAGCTCCTTGATCTTGGCCTGGCTCCAGTCCTCGATGTACGGCGTCCGCCGGACGCGCAGCGGCCGCCCGGCGAAGATGAGCGTTGTGACGGCATCCTCAAAACCCGCGCTGCAGATGAGTTTCTTGTGCTTTTTCGGCGCGCTGACCTCGACGGCGGCGACAAAGTTGGTGCCGACCCCTGCCAAAACGAAATTTATTCAGCATCAAGTCACACGACACGGAGAGGACACGCACAGACGGTCTCGGCACCCCACATGAGGTTCGCGGCGAGCCCCCGGCCGTCGTACACAGACCGCCGGCACCGATCACGTATACGGGTTTGCCGGTGCCGGTGAGGCCTGTGAGGGGCGACTTGTGGTCTTTGACGGCGTCGACGCACGCGGGGATAAGGATGCTCGCCGGAATGTCGCCCGTGCGCCCACCCGCCCTTGCGCCGGCCTGCGCGCAGATGAGGTCCACGCCGTTCTCGCTCCCAATCGCGTTCCCGCTCACGCTGATCCCGATCCTGGTCCCGGTCTCACTCGCGCTCGCGGTCGCGCTCCCGGTGATTGCGCGGCAGCGGGGGCCGAGCTGGCGGAGTGCACCCATGGGGGCATATATGGGTGACGCTCGGAGTACGGGCCAGGGCGGGCCGGGGGGCGGGAACAGATAGAGCGGGGCCTGGGTGCGCGGGGGCATGTACGGGGCGCTTGTGGACTAGCGGGGGCCGGCGCGAGTAGGGCTCGCGATAGGGCTGACCGTACGGTGGTTGTTGCGGGGGCCATGACTGTTTTTGTGGGGGTAGTTGCTGCTGCTGTTGCTGGAGCCAGAGTCGAGGATCTTGTTTTGGGGGACGGTGGTTAGAAGGCGAGTCTTGCAGCAAGAGGCGAGGTTCATCGCATTGCAAAGAGGCCGCGCGAACACGTGCTCATTTGTCATTGCCATTTGTCCCACAATGTCCATCTCCCTTAATTATTGCGGATGAAAAATTCTCGGAGACGCGGTGAGAAACTCGAAGACAACAAGACAAATGTAACACCCCATCTTAGCGCCGGCGCCACGAACTCGTGTAAAGTCGGCGCTCGGGGAGAAAAGGCTCCGAGTCGAAGTGGTAGGCCAGGTAGGCCCGGGAAGCTGCTGTAAGGGATTGTCTGGAAAAGCGGCCGCCCTTCCTGACAATCTCTGCCGATTGGCTGGCTTGTTATAATGACGATCTCTGGATAAAAATATAAAAGATCAGTACTGTAAGGATCTAGAAAGTTTTATACTAAAGATCTACAAAGATCAGTTGCTGTGCGAGTGCGGCTGTCCATCCTCGTCTCTCGGTGTTCCAACAGTCAACAGGAAGACTGGTCGTTGGGTGCGCTCTGAACAATCAGCTCAGAACAGGAACGCGGAGCAAGAACACGCCGCGGGCGGGTGGGCTTGCTCGACGAATTTTGTCTTCCTAGTGACTCGTCAGAACAGTATGATATCGGGTACTACAGTACAGATTATGATAGGTGTAATTCTGAACATAGATGTATATGTACAATGGGAAGGGTGGGTGGGTGAAGAAAGTGTGCCGGATGAAGCTGCGCTTCCGGGATGCCCGCTGCGTCCGAAATTCAAACCAAGATGCTGATAGGACATGAAGACTGATGGAACTAGATCTGGGACAAGTGTGAAGACTGTTCGGGTACGATAACTGTGGTATGTGGATGAGACGGTCGGCGCACAGAAGAACAAAGGACTGAGATCACCTGACACCTGACGCTCGGATGGAAGGCGATGCCGATCATCATCGGCATCCTCACCAACTCCATCCTCGTCTCTCGGTGTTCCAACAGTCAACAGGAAGACTGGTCGTTGGGTGCGCTCTGAACAATCAGCTCAGAACAGGAACGCGGAGCAAGAACACGCCGCTCACCCAATAGCGCCGAAAACCTAGCGGCGTGTGATGCGACGCTACGCCCAACTTTGAAGTGAGGCGCTACCAATGTGTCTGGAGATGCACAGTTCGAGCGCTCGAAGGTAAGCTTCATAAGCTAGTGATTTCCAGCGGCCTGCGAGGCGTATGATTTCTGGATTAACTTTTTGCGCTAGATAGTAAGAAGCGCCGCCAATACGGAAGGAGTGGCCGAAGGTGGTACCAAAACCCCATGCGCCCAGTATGGCGTTGATTCTGTCCAAAGCTGCTTGCTTTACCATCGGTCGGACATTACCGTTGGTATCCCGCCATGAAAACAGTGGATCTTTTGGACCGGCTGGAACTACTCGCTTTAGATTTCGCAAAGAGCCGATGGGTGACAAGTCTTTCAAAACGCCGTCATGATCGACAAGGTAGACATGCTGGATCTCCCCGGGCTGGGCTGTTTTCGCATCTGGTAAGTCGAGTCGCGCGTAAAGTTTTCTGTCGTCGTCGAGACCTTCATAACAGTCTTCTCGTTTCAGATGTTTACTACCGTCGAAACTGGATCGCGATTTAACTGTGCACTCTCCGAGCCGCATCATTCCCCAAAAGGCACAACAAGCTATAGCCCACACACATGCATCGAAAGGGTTGTCCAAATCCAGTACCGCGCGTAGGGCCCGTAGCATATTTAGGGTGATGGGTGGCCGCAAAGGACGTGTTCGCTTTCCTTTCTGCAGGTTGGCCATGCCTCGAATTGACCAATCTATCCGCTTTAGATCCTTGTCTGACAGTGGTCTCGGCCAGCCTTGAGCTTGGTGCCAGGCAGCGATTCCGGCTAGATACTTGCGAACAGTTTTTACCGATATAGTTTCGAACGGAGTTTCTGCCGCAATGAGTGGATCAATATCATCTGGATCTGATGCTGCCCACAATGCGAATGAATGGAGGAGTTCAAATGAAGCGGGAAGGCGGTCTTTTTCAGGAATGGTGAAAATGTCGCAAAATAAGTGGAATTTCCTGAGAGCGGAACCGTAACTCGCGGTGTCCTGAATAGAGGCACGCGATGCCAATGCGGCCAGGTGTGCAATTATCGGATTGTTGATATGGACAGGGGGTTTAAGAGCGTCATTGACTCCTCTCCACAAGAAAAGTCTTTCCGAGGCGGGACAAGCTGGTCGCAGTGGGGATGGTTTTAGTTCAAGTCGAGCTGACGTCGTTGCAGTTGAGGTATTGGGTAATGCATTCATGAATAGCGGCATCACCACGATACGAGTTTGCCCTGTAAATGTACTGGTAAAGGGACTGAAGCCTTTCGGGATGCGGCGGGAAAGGCGGCGAGAAAGCGCGCTACCTCTCCGCGAGATAAGGAATCGCTGATATTGGATTCGGTGGGAACGAAATGAGGAGTTAAACGAATTCTCTCCCGTGCTTGCAACTGATAGACATGTTTCAAAATCTTGTTGGTTTCTCGACTCCTTGATCTCCCTTTCCGCAGAACCCCAACAACGCCGGAATTGTCTGAGCGGACGAGAAAAGTGCGTGAGTGATTCTGAATTTCGGATTTGAAGAGTCCGTATCGTAGGGCTAGCCGTAGGCCCATCTCGACTGCAACTGCTTCTGCCCACCCGATGTCGAACGACTTCTTTGGCCCCACTTCGAAACCCGGAGCCCATTTCCAAACTCCCCAATATTTTCCGATCACAACCCCGATTCCGAATGACGTACTGGCGTCTCCCCACCAACCGATATCTGAAGGGTCTGCTGTCGCTAATGGCATTTCGTTCGGTAATGTAGATATCAACCATTTCACCCAAGATAAATCGGCTAAAAGTGGAGCAGGTGGGTGGAGTTTCGTCCAGGGGTGTATGAAGTCGGCTGCGAAGGAAGAGATTGAACGCAGGAAGGGCCGTATCAGGGAGAAAATACAGGAAATCTGTATGAGCTTTCCATGGAGACTCGATGCGTCCCGGGCCGAGAAGGTATTGCCAGGTTCCAACCATGTTTCGACAGCTTTCAGTATGAGTATATACCATCTTAGTGGGAGTGGGACTCGCCCAATTTAAGCGAGTCCCACTGCTGATGACATTGGCATCAGTCGCATCATTTCTCGGCACCAAGCTGCCGTTTCTCAATTTTTAGAGGCATTCTGACTCTTATTCAACTAGATCTATCGCTGAGGGGAACAATGTTCCCCCCAGACCCCCCTCCTTTTGCCTGACGGCCATAGATCTATATGTATTATTGATTTCAATCAAGTTCAATCACTTTTTCTGCTCATTTTGAGCCTTTTTAATTGATTCTGGCACGGGGGAGACCCCCGTGGACCCCCCTTAACGCTCGCCGCTATGGCCCACTGCGTGGAGCTGCCGCTCGCCGCGGAGGCCCACTGCGTGGGGCTGTACAATATTTTTAAAGTGTGTATTTATTTATTTATGCTGGTACAGAGCTTTTGAAGGGTATCTAGCACGGGGGAGACCCCCGTGGACCCCCCTGACGCTCGCTGCTGAGCCCACTGCGTGAGGCTTTACTGTGAGCGGAGTTTTAACTATGTATGCTGCCGATGAAGTGCCGATTACGCGAGTCCCACTGGCGAAACTTAGCCGAGACTCGAGTCCCACTCAGGGCCCTTAGCCGATGGTTAGCCGAGTCCCACTCCCACTAAAATGGTCACCTCTCTTTCAGTATTGCTGCTAACTTTTCTGATGGGAGTGAAACTGTCTTTGCCGATAAATTCCAATCGAAACCAATGTAACGCTGTATGACAGCGAATCTGCGTATCTTCTTCAAGCTCCAAGGAACGCCAAAGTAAGCTGTAAGCGCAATAAAGTCCTCCTCCGACCAAGATTGATCTGGGAATCGGATCACCAGAAAATCGTCGACCCATTTGAGGAGGCCTCGAACACCCCAGGCTCTGTAAATAGCAACTAACATGTCCGCGATCGAACCAAAGACACCGCTGCTTGAAGATAAACCAAACATGACTGCGCGATCTACTCGGACTAAACCCTTCCACAGCAGACATAAGGAATTTTGTTGAAACGGGCGAATTGGGGTCAGACGATATGTAGCAGATATGTCGAATGTAGCTGCCATGCATCCTGAAGGTAGTGATAAAATCAACGCTGCAGTTTGGTCGAATGTACCCCAAGCTGTGGGAAAGTCGTCCGAGTTGATTAGGGAATTTAACGAGGGGAAGCCGTGTTGATCGTCCCTGGGAAACGACATGTCCTGAACCATGCGGAATGTGTCTGTATGCGGTTTTGGAACTAGGCCGAGAGGTGACGTACGGAATGGACCTATGATCTTCTCGAGGTCTTCTGGGAAATAACCCTGCGAGTAACGACCGGCAGCTTCCTCTGAAGCGATATATGAATCAATGAAAGCCGAATCAAAGCTAGAAGAATTATGGTTCGGAGGCATAATGGAATGCGAAAGGTGTTCCCGAATACCAACATCAAAGCCGTCCCGCAGCCCGGATAAAATATGGGACCAATCATCAAGAAGATTATATTTACAAAGTACTTCTTCAACTCTCGTCGGGTCAAGAGGTGTTACGACTTTGCGGGGATCAGAGGTTGCCGGAGGCACGAGAGCTGTCAGCCGAAGAGTTTGCCTGTGGGCAAAGATTGGCTCCGTGACCCCGGTTATGGCAGACGCTACATGCGTGGAAGTACTGGCAAGATGCAGTAGCAGGACATTTTGAGGATGCTGCAAAACGAAAACAGTACTCTCTGCCGTTCTGGGCCCGCAAGTTATGTTTGAATCTGGGATTGCCTGTAATGATCTGCGCGCAAGACTTTCCGGCAACTGTAGTCTCGGCTTGGCAGGCGGCGGGAAGGTGACCGGTGCCACCACACCGAAAGCAATGGTTCAGGACTAGACGCTGTTTCTTTGAATGAGGAGGCCGCTGCTGCCCTACATCATCAACCTCGTCGTTTAAGGGCCGTTTGAAACGCTGCCCGGACGCATTACTTCCAGCGGAGCTGTAGCTGGAATGTCTACTAGCTTCATGTATGCAGAGCGTAAGGCAAGCCATATCCGTCGTGGAGATATCGTGACTAGGGTCATTGTACAGCATTTCACGCTGTCGCACGTCGTATTCCATTGCTACTTCGTGGCTGTACATCGCCGATATATTTGTCACGGTTTCGTGGTGCCTCTCCAGATGTGACGCTCTCTCCGAACCCCAATACTGGTGAATCTTTTTAACTGCCAACTGGGCTGCAGCCTGCCAGTCAGTGGCGCTGATGAGGGTTTCGTTGGTGCGGTTCAATGTTTTGGTTCGTAAGGTCAGCCCGCCGCCCGAGGTTGGAACAGCAGCGTATTCATCCTCCCCTCGTGCCATGATTTTGCGCGAGGAGTGCGTTAAAGCAGTGTACGGGCAGTACTCCCACTTTTTAAACAATTCTTCCACTTTCGGAGAAAGCACTGTGAAAGGTGGATGTAAGCTCCATGTTGGAGAACAACGGACGAGGTGGGATAACAACCCCAACAGCACATGCAGCCGTAGGACTGAATGGCACATGCGGCCGAATAAACTGCTACAGTACATGTGACTGTAGAACTGAACGGCACATGCGGCTGTGTCAACTGCTACAGCACATGCGGCTGTAGGATTGAACGGCACATGCGGCCGAATAACTGCTACAGCACATGCGGCTGTAGGACTGAACGGCACATGCGGCCGAATAACTGCTACAGTACATGCGACTGTAGAACTGAACGGCACATGCGGCCGAGTAAACTGGTACAGCACATGCGGCTGTAGGACTGAACGGCACATGCGGCCGCAATAGAATACAGCGAGCAGATGTGACCGACAGATACTTGCCTGTGGTAAGCGCGTCTGATTTGTGTCCTGGGACAACGGGTGTGAGAATCTTCTTCGGAAGAGACTGGGTGGCGGCTGCAGCAGCTCTAACACGCTCGATTTCAGCTGGGTCTGAGAACATGAGCTGCGGTGTGCTCGCGTTCATACTGTTTATCTGAGTTTGGAGCTGCGCAACTTGCTGAGCCAACGTGCGAGTCTCAGACGAAGCAGATGGTGCGGATTGAGTCTGCTGACTTGAACCTGGGTTCAGCAAACTGTTGATACTGATCCTCGCCCCGGTAGGAGCTGCTCCTGAAGAAAGTGTGCCGGATGAAGCTGCGCTTCCGGGATGCCCGCTGCGTCCGAAATTCAAACCAAGATGCTGATAGGACATGAAGACTGATGGAACTAGATCTGGGACAAGTGTGAAGACTGTTCGGGTACGATAACTGTGGTATGTGGATGAGACGGTCGGCGCACAGAAGAACAAAGGACTGAGATCACCTGACACCTGACGCTCGGATGGAAGGCGATGCCGATCATCATCGGCATCCTCACCAACAGTGCGGAGGCACATTTGGGTCACATGGAGATATTTGGTGCGACTGCGGTACGGAGAGGTGCGGCTATGAGAGCTCGTCCTGCACCTCGTCCTCGCTATACCGTCCTAGCTGCCTAACACGATTGGTTGGCTTGTCATGCTTACAGCCTTCTGTGTACCGTTTTTTGAATTCCAGTGCACTGGTTTAATTCCAATGTGTGCTAGACTAGGCGCTTGGGGTGAACCCTTGTCTTATCGCAAATGGCTCTGTGTTGTGTTATGACAGAAAGATAGACAGACGTTGTGTCGCGGTGCTTCTTAGTGCTGTTGCGACAGAAAGACAGACGTTGTGTCCCGGTGCTTCTTGGCGCCGATGCCCGGGAAGCTTCCCGCTGATTAGAAGATAGGGTCAACCTTATTGTAGGCGCAAATTGATCCAAAGGGCGGAACCTCCGAAAATCGCCAAGGCCTTGGGCCTTGGGCGATCACTGTCAATTGCAACCCTACATCAAATCACGTCTAATTTTGGAGCAATAAGTCTTTCTTCTTGGCGGGGTAGGTGGGTGGGGCAGCTGGGTGTGAGTGATTCCGGTGATGGTCAACAGCTATGCATAAATTATAAAAACAGGCCCATCCGGTCATCTTGTGCATTCCCAAATTCCTCATCTCATGTCAAGCCTCTCTGAACTCGAAGCCTGCCTCTCCATCCTCCCCTCGGCGCTCGGGAGCACCATCAACACCACTATCATCGGTGTTGTCTTTATGCTCGTCGTCGCGGCAGGCATTGTCCACTACGCGTCCCCTCCCCGTCTTACACGCGTTCTCGTTGGGCCTTGGGCGATCACTGTCAATTGCAACCCTACATCAAATCACGTCTAATTTTGGAGCAATAAGTCTTTCTTCTCGGCGGGGTAGGTGGGTGGGGCAGCTGGGTGAGTGATTCCGGTGATGGTCAACAGCTATGCGTAAATTATAAAAAACAGGCCCATCCGGTCATCTTGTGCATTCCCAAATTCCTCATCTCATGTCAAGCCTCTCTGAACTCGAAGCCTGCCTCTCCATCCTCCCCTCGGCGCTGCCAGCCCCCAGGAGCACCATCAACACCACTATCTTCGGTGTTGTCTTTATACTCGTCGTCGCAGCAGGCATTGTCCACTACGCGTCCCCTCCCCGTCTTACACGTGTTCTCGCCACCGCCATCTCCAATGTCGAGAAAACATATCTCGACGCACTCGAGACTGGCTTGCTTTCCGCGTCTGACATCGACACGGCGGAGATGTTGTCTACGTGTGTTGACCCTCTATTCCCCTCATCGGTGTATTTATTTGCATGCGGGTAGACTCCAACTCAATGTCTCAAAAATACGCGAAGCCTCCCTTCGAAACTCCCTTTCTCTCTCTGGAACCTTGCGCGAATTTTTCAGGGGCCGCACGTTCACCCTATTGCGGTGCATCCATGAGGTGCGGATGCTCGAAATTCACATCGAGGTACATCTATCTTTCTTTAGACACCATGACATCAATTTATTTTATTTTTAAGATCTTGAAGGAAGCCCAGCTCCGCGAAGACAGCCTACATCCCTTCGCGAATTGCGCACGTGCAGTTTCTCTTCGCCGTCGCCGCCTTCCCCCGAGTTACAATCTTTAAAATACGCTGTACGTGTTAACCATACAATCTCGCACTCCGCTTCCTTAAATTTACCCCAACTATGACCTACATATGCAGTGTAATTTTTTTTTCCTTCCCCCTCGTTCGCTATCGCTCTCAAAGTGCTCTCCGGAATCTGTACCAGTACCATACTACCATTTTGTAAATTTCACGGTTCAATGTTCAATTTTTAAACCTGCAGTTAAGAGGACTATTTAATTCACCAACACATGACGCGGGAAGAGCGCTTACGCGCCGTTCAGGTTAGACATTGATGGAAAGAAATACATTATATTCTGTTGAGAGCGCTCGAGCGGGATGTGGTTCAAAATTAATCAAGCGTCCCATGCTGTCCGAGTCGGATTGTTCCGACTCCTGCTGCACGCTTGCGTTGACTACCTTGTGACTACCACAACATAATTCTCTTGCCCAACATTTCCTCTTCTCGTGTCGGTTACCGCTTTGCACTGTTTTTGGATATGTTTCATCCTGCGATGTCGGGCTTACACCAAAACTTGTTGCTTCGAGCCTGCCAGTGCTTCTGATTTCTGCGACCACCACAGAGGCGACCGCTACTTGGAGAGCTACTTGTAGGATTCGATACAGTTGCTGCACCTCATAGTCCCTGCCAATCCGAGTCAAAGTTGGCTGAACGCCAATCTATATAAGAACTGTCAGCGCCTTGGACTATCTCCTCACATGGTCTCGCCGTTCATTCAAACAGCTCGCCTTCCGACATTAAAAATATCTGTGTTCACGGTTGAACCACATATAGCATTCAAGGCTGTAAAACTCTGCTTCATCCTAGAGGTGGAAAGTTCAATGCAAGCGGTGATTGCCTGTGAGTCCCGGCGCCAACTGTGTTACTACCGAGTGATATCTGGCTCATCTGGTCAACAGTGCTGTTATTTGGGCTTCAGGCTCTCTCGTTGATCTCGCTGACGACAGTGAATAAAATTGTGAATTGGACACCATCAATTGATAAGTCCTCTCAGTCTTCCCAATCCTTCCGTCCTCAATATGCTATCCTTCGTCAGCGCCGCCTTCCGAGTCCCCGTAGAAGTCGCACCACCAGCCACCCCGTCCACGACCCAAACATGAATAAACCCATTCAACAGCCCCCCATTTCGGCATGATCTGCACCGCCCAGTTCAAGTTCTGCCGACCCAAAGGCTACCTATCACCCTCACACTCCCGCGATCCCGATATCGTAAGCAACCTTTCTTTCCAGTCTCACTCCCCTTGCCTCCTGAGTCCCGAAGCGCACAAGTGGGACGCTGGGGTGGTCATCCTGTCAAATGAACCAAACAGCAAGCAACTCTTGGCTTGAAGGATATCCACAGGGCCGAATTGCCCCCAAGGCACTGGATGCGGTAGTGACAGTCCCGGCACGACAGTCCGGGTGCTAGTTTTTTTTGGTTGAGTTTCATGAGTTCTATCAGCAGCGGGCTATGGAGTCTTGACCGCATCATAGGACGCACAACCGTCCTATATCAAACGAGGCAGGAGTTCTCGGAGCTAGTACCGATACTCGAGCATCTGTCAAGAGAGCCTGACAGCCATCTTGTTCTCACCCAAATTATGACAACTCAAGTCCTATACCTCATTTCCTGTTGTCACATCAATCGCGAAATCTGGGCCTGCTCGGTCTACAGGTTGGGGGCCATCAACTAGCCAGCGTCAGTCAAAATCGGTAACTATTAGAGAGTTTGCGCAGAGCCACCAGGAGCCACCTGGTGGCTCTTTAGGCATGCGCTGCCCGGTGGCTCCACAGCCATTTCCGCAATTGGTGGCTCTCCGGTGGCTCAAGCATGACATCATCTGCGCGCCATACGCCCATCCATAAACTCATCAGTAGCCTTCAGAGACACCAAATACACATATTTCAGGCTGCATACACTCCGACCTAGACTCGTCACCAGTCTGCCATGGACGGCAGATCTTCGTGCAAGCACGTTGCCGTAGGCAGACTGGTAGTTCTCGGAAATTGTCAATGCTGTGCGCGTGGAGTTTGAAATTTTGAGTGGTGCCGATGGTCGGCATCACGGGGGCTGTGCAGCTCCTGCTAAAATTCGTCTGTTTCTGACAGCACTCTGGCACACTTTCTGGATATTCTGAAGAGGCAGATTTCAAGATATGTGGAATAAACACACCCTGTACCTTTGAAATTTTGAAAACTAATGACAATTGAGCTCAGAACAGCAGAGAAGGAAAATTTTCAAACTCCGCGCGCAGCCCTTGCACAGCATCCGAGAACTACCAGTCTGCCTACGGCAACGTGCTTGCACGAAGATCTGCCGTCCATGGCAGACTGGTGACGAGTCTATATTAGAGAATCTACATTCCTATGCACCTCGGAAGCGTATAAACAAGCATACAAGCCAGGAATGGCGCTAGACAGATCTCGTCAAGATCATATGTCCATTTGAGGCCAGTACACGGCGACCTGGACCCGTGGCCACGTCACCTTTCAAATTCTGAGTTTTCGGGGGAATAGACTCAAAATGAGGAATGTTGGGGACGCTGTTGAGATTCGATTTAGGATCGCGGGAAGGGGATAGATAGGCTTTTGGGCTGGGAGGAACGGGCGAGGATTGATGCGTATGCCGAAACGCGGGATAATTGAATGGAGGCAGGGTTGAATGCCGATGTCAGGCACGGTAATTAGAAAGAGTGTGTGATCGCCGGGACCGTCATGTGCGACTGCAACGGGACTCGGAAGGCGGAAGGCGGCTGACTGCGGAGGGGGGATGAATTCTTTGTTCTGCATAAGAAAAGCGGGTGTTCTGTATAGAAGGGCAAAGAGGATCTATCAATCGATGGTGTCAGACCGATTCGGTTACCGAAACGGATTAAACGGCATTATTTTCGAGTCCTTTTCCAGATGATCAACCGAAGCTCAAAACTGGCGCCCACACATAAGTTCAGCCCTCATCCTGCCCATCATCTCCCAGCAAGCCCTGTATCTGCCTTCCACCCTGAAATGACTGCTACCCTTCAACTCCCTGATACCTCCCTCTCGATCCTCGCCTCGGACCTCCCGGACAGCAGCACAACCAAGTTTATGATTGTGGTCTTCGTCGTCGCCGCCATCGCCCCAGCACTCATTTACTACTCGTCCCCGATGCGCCTCACGCGCGTTTTGGTTGCTGCCATCACTGCGACCGAGAAAACCTATATCGAGGCCGTCGAGACGGGTCTGCTCTCGACATCGAGCGTTGACACGGCGGCAACGTTGTCAACGTGCGCTAATTTTCTACCTGTCTCATTATATGTATATTAATGTTCAACCGAGGCAGCCTCCAATCCAAGGTCTCCAAAATCCGCGAGGCAACCTTGCGTAACTCCTGCTCAAATTGGAAGGCATTCTGTGGATTTTTCAAGGGCCGCGTGTTCACCATTCTCCTTTGCATCCGGGAGGTCCGCGACCTCGAAACTCACATCGAGGTATCTCTTTAAGACATGCTGCGGCTCGTTAGTCTAATTCGTTGTTCAAGATATTGAAGGAAACCCGGCTATGCGAGAGCAATTTAGATCCGCTCTCGATGCGGGCGATTTCTCTTCGCCGACGCTGCACCTCCTAAATCATGATCAACGTTCCGTGAATCCCCTTATTAGTCGGTTACGCTGTTTTTTTTTTCCCCACCCATTTGCTATCGATTTGCTGTCTGTATCAATTCGTGGTCTTTCGAAACGGCTTTGCTTTGTTCCTGTTTTTTATTCTGCAATAAAGAATGAAGTTTGATTAAGTCTGAATGACTGCATTTTGACGCATCGCACACACCAACTTGAAGCCGCGAACAATCTTGGGTCGAGTTGAACTGAGCACGCGCACGGTTTAATTTTAAGCATTCGCGCACCATCGCCGGATCGATCGGGATCGCTGCAATATAATACCTCCGGGATTCCCAAATCAACTAACATTCAAGAGTTGCATTTTCAACTGTTCTGCATTTCTGCATCACCGGCCCCGTCTAGACTATATGTGTTATCGTCACTCGTTTTTTTTGTGTAGGCCAATGGTTGGCTCTCTTAACCTGGTGCCAATGACTGGCCTATGGCACTGCAAGTTGAACTCTCTGGTCGAAGATCTCACTCAACGGCATTGTAACTCACAGACGTCATCGGGGCATAGTTCATTAACCAATTAAACTGAGCTGCTTGCGGCTCAAAACCTACAAACCAAATATCGTGAGCTAGCTGTGTGCAACCCACGTACGGCGATATCGTGTCCTACGGTTCCGGACAACCCTGGATCTCGACCGCCCACGACCTTCCGTCACATACCTTGGTTGGATTTCCTTGGTTACTGCCACAGTCGCGCTGTACGAAATATACACATTGTAACTTGAACCCACTCCGAGTCGTTATTCTCAAGTCCCTCGCTGGCCGTCGAAAAAACTTGAGAAACGCAGGCGCACGAGCCTTTGCGAGATATCCGTTTCTGATGCAGATTGCCTCGTGTCAATTGAGACATATTTGCTCTCGCGGTCCGATGTCTACAAGACGATCCTGCGTCCTCTGGTCTTTCGAATAGCGTCTTAACGTTACTCCCGAATACATACATCCTCACTACGGGGTCCGACTCTCTGATACAGGGACTCATGGGGATGCCTGTTATCACCCATTATCAAAATATTATGTTGATTCTGGAGCGAATTGAAGACCTATCTCTAGATACACTTGATCGAGCGGCCATCGAACATTTTTCCTAGATCTCTGTAGTGTGTCTGGACATCCTGCATTTACGAGATTTAGGGCTTTCTCCCCGCATTGCACCGCAGTTTTACATTTTATGCCTCGCATTTTATTTTGATGAGGGTGCTATAATTTTTTTAACCGAAGTGCTGGGTGAGCTAACGGGATCTGCCGAACTTTCCCACGGTTGAAAATAGAACGTGTGCACCTATGCCACCTGGGCTGTCTTTGAATTTGCGGCCAATAGTTTGTTTAGGATCAAACACTAGTACCGAGTGAAATTGAACCATGAAAAAAAGAAGTATGTTTTCCAATACGTGTTAGTTGCGTCCATTGCCACTTGGCTTGTCGCTTTATTGGCAATAAGATTCTCTCGTTGTCTGAAATGGAGGAATGCGAGGGAGCGGCGGGACGCGGCCCTTTTGCCAGAAATTGACCCACATGGCGAAAGGACAGAGTGAGCAGAAGATCCGCGTGCATCCAATCCACGAATAATATCAGTGTCATGCGAGGACGATGTGCAGTTGCTGGGAAGCGGGTGCATGTATCCGGTGCAGCATTGAAAGATCGCAGATTTTCCGCGACACACTAAAGCAAGAGGCCCGGCTCGTGCTTTGCGGAATTAATTTGCTCTGTTGACTCTCACCTGCCTCGAGTCGCATCTCAGTGCATCAAGCCAAATGAAACCATAGAATAATACAGAAAGCAATTCGATAACAATTAGCAGGAGGATCGCAATGCACAACATATAACCGGTACAGACAATATTCCCCCCCTTTAAAAAATGGAACTTGGGTAACGGCGTCGGCGAAGGGAAACCACCCGCGCGCGATTCGCAAATAGGTATAAGTTGTCTCCGCGGAGTCGGGCTTCTTTCAAGATCTTTTCAAACAGGTTTGGTTTAACAACCTGAACGCATCGTATGAAAAGGTGGATAGTATATGTACCTCGATATGCGTCTCGAGCTCGTGCACCTCGCGGATGCAGCGGAGGAGGGCGAAAGTACGGCCGGCACAGAATTCGCGGAGGGTTAAACCAAGGGACAGGGAGTTGCGGAGGGTCCCTTCGCGAATAGCAGAGGCTTTGAGCTCGAGTCTATCGGCATCTCAAATGAATCAATCAACGAGGGGAACAGGGGATCAACCCACGTAGATAATACCTCCGCTGTGTGGACGTCCGACCCCGAGAGCAAGCCGGTCTCCAGCGCCTCGAGATAGGTTTTCTCGGTCGTAACGATGGCGGCAACCAAAACACGCGTGAGGCGCATTGGGGACAAGTAGTAGAGAAGTGCTGCGGTGATGAGGGCGATGAGGAGGATCGCGGCCACGGCCTTGGCAGTGCTGTTGTCTGGGAGGTCCGAGGCGAGGATCGAGAGGGCTGCGTCTGGGAATTGAGGGGTGGTAGTCATGTATGGATAGAAGGCAGGCGTGTGGTTTGCTGGGGATCGTGAGCTGGAGGGGAGGTCATTCTTTATACAACAGAGAGAGTGCAGAAGCAGATCCAGAAAGGAACGTTGCGGCGTATAGCCACATCACAGAGAGTGACGTGAAGCAATGACACCACAGAGAGTGACGTGAAGAAGGGACACCACAGAGAGTGACGTGAAGAATGGACACCACAGAATGTCGCGGTGTATCACTTATGATTTGGCGATTTGCACGGAGTATCTTGGGGTGGCAGTGTAGGAAGCACTGCAAGGTCTGGTAGGAGCGGGATCAATGAGCCGACTTTAATGCAGTCCAGCGGTGATGTACGACGAAGAGCCCTCTTAATTTTTTTTCTTGTACTCGTTTGATTCTGCATCTTCAACTTCGGCGTTTCCCCAGGTTTCCCCGGGTCAACACCCTCAGTGGCTCTTGGAATGTGCATACCTGGTCTGATTTGTCTGGAAACAGATTACCGGCCGGCTTCGAAAGCGGGCCACCTCAGTTATCCCTGCCATTCTCAAGCTGGCCGAACGCTGATCTGATATAAGGACTGCAAACGCCAGGGACTCACGATTCCCCACACACGCCGAGCGCGCCGACATGGGAAGTAGAATGAGAACAGACAACAGGACGGTATTACAGCAGATTACAGCTTAAAGATTCCTATTTTTGATCTTATCCGTTATGGTAATGGGTGACGCACGATCCGATTAGAGATGACCAGCCGGAGACATTTCCGCTCATCCGTGCCCTTCAATTTTGAGATGCCCGGAATTACTGAAGCCTCCCTTTCGGTTCTCGCCTCCATGCTCCCAACCACTACTGGCACCAACTTGAATGCTGTCCTCACATCTCTTATCATCCTCGGCATTGTGGCCGTTATCCTTAGTCTCTTATAAACAGACGCTACAACAATTTTTGAGCTCGTACCTCGCTTTGTTGTATACTCTACACGTCCTGCGCCTCACGCGCATCCTGGCTATCCCCATTGCGGTGGCTGAGGAAAGTTCTGGATTCATCTCGCCGTCGGATGTCCACACCGCATAGATGTTGTCTAGGTGCGCTTGCCATGCATTCGTGATTTCTTTTTTTTAAACCTCTGGTCAGCCTCCACTAAAAGGGTCGAAAATCCGCGGAATACTCCGAGACTCCCTGTCGTGGCGCGCCGCCCAGCTTGAAGCTCTCAAAGGTTGTACACTCATCCTCCTCCGTTGTGTCCGTGAAACCTTGAGGTGCACATTGAGGTATGCCAAGCTCCCACCTCATTACCAGGAATTAGATTTACGAGAATTAGGCCCTCGACCCGTTGTCGCACCCTAACGACCCCTCAAGACCTTTTTCCCGCTCTCCGCAAACTCTGTTTCGGTGACATGGCAATCGAATTCGCCACCAATTTCCCAGTGGATCTACTGTCAGACCATTGTACAATTGTTTGGACAAATTTCATTTTGGTACCACAGAATTTGCGACGAAGTTGGGCAGCAGCCAACTGTGTACTACATTGTCAAGCCTTTTGTCGCATACCGCTCTCCAAAATATCCATGTCTAGAGTCCCAGAACGCTGCTTTCGTCCCACGTTGTTCTCTTGTTGCTTTGTCGTTTTGCTTTGGCGTTTGCTGTCTGTACTTTCTGCAAGGCGATCGGTTCGGTAGTTTGTAAAATCCAGGGAAGATTGAACAGCAGGATTTACTGTAAGTGAAATCGCGGTCCGGAAAGAGAACTCATTTAGAGGCATGCCCATTCGCCCGAAGGTTCCGAGTAGAGAGGACACAGCATGGATCCTTGCGCGCAACTAGTGTGATGGCAGAAGTGAACAGTAATACAGTAAGCAGAGATTCACGCACATTCCGGGCCTGCGAACAAGTTTCAACCTTCCAGGTCCTGCTGCTGGCATCCTTTTTCATTAATCAGTTCATAAACGAAAGGGTTACCTCTTCTACCGAGAATCTATTAGCAGCGTGCTCAGCCTTCGGTTGATAAAAATGATATCCCAACTGCGTTAAACGGCGATGCGCCAATCCGAGCCCAGTCCATTTAAAGTATATGCTGAAGTCTGGGAACGCGAGTCAGAGATGAGAGTTCAAAACAGCGGAAGTTGAGGAACACAAAAACACAGTGAGCCGAATATGAGCGTTCAAACCAGCCGGTCCTCGACATTTCGCAGGGAATACCCACCAAGCCTATTCAGATTCACACATTTTTTCCCAAGTAACGCAGCCAGAAGGAAGCGAAACTGTAACTGTCTGCTTTGGCATCGGAATCCCTACCTTTGGAAGATGATTGCGCGTATAAATCTCTATTAGGTTTGTTTAAACAATTGGCTTCCCAATGGAAATCAGATTTTAAATTTTGTTCTGTTCAACACCAGTAGTGGGAAGCATTGGGGTGCATGCTGCCCTGATGAACAGTGGGATGTAATGTGAGTTTGAACAGACTGTAATCAACGGTCAATCATCAATTTCAAATCAAGTTTGTTCAACCGTATAATCACGGTTGAACAGTGTTTGGTCACCCGTTGAACACTGTTCAGACTCAATGCAAAAAGCATGCATACAAGGGGGGGTCGAACATATGACCTCTAGATGATGGTTCAGGAGGAAAGAAATACTGAAGATGCACACTACCACTAGACCATGCAACTGATAAATATCCAGAGAGTAGCACAGATTTATTTTTCTCTGACTTTGGCAAAGTGGGAATTTTACAGTTCCGATGAGAGCTATCAACCATCCTATATTGATCCCACGCCTCTGCTAAACCTGTGGAATGGGTTCAGTCACATGGGAACTGTGTGGATCCATATGGGATTCTGGGAAGCACCCACCTGTACAAGTATCAACATGAACACATCTTTATGGTGTCATTCAATGCTGCCCTCCCCCCCTTTCACCTCAAATTTTCTGTACTCAATGCCTGGGATGCAAATCATTGTGTTGATAATCTTACGGTAATTGCCCCACCAATGTTGGCCAATTTCGGGCATGGAGTCTAGCACACTTGAAAATCACTCATTGTGCTAATATTACCCAGATTTAAAGCAATCTTGTGTATAGAGAAAAAATGCGTCAGATTCATGGACACCATACTGAGATATCTATGTGAAGAAACTAGCCAGATATATGCACCCAGTACCAGCAAAAAAAAAAAAAAAACTTGTGCAAAGACCGTGGAAAATGCAACGATCACAAAATGACAGTAGTAGCCTAACCACAATCTTTGCCTGGATATTGAAGCCTTCTAATCTTTCCTTTCAAGTCACCATAGGTAAGCAGGAGCCACAGAATGACCTACAGTTAAATTGCGAGTGCTGCTCAACATGTCCCGGACTTGTAAAATTAAACTTTCAAAGTTCACACAGTAATTGATGATAGGATCATCCAAAGCTTTGTGCCACATCATCTATTTAGCTCGGTTGTAAGATGCTCTTTTCTGCTGATTTTCCTCCAAATATTACGTATGTTCGAGTCTCATAGTGGGCATTCTTTTTCTAATTTTCTTGAACATCGTTTGAACCCTCTTTAAACAGGGATCAAACTAAACAAAGTTTAAAATCTGATTAACGTTGAGATGCTCATTGTTTAAACAAACCTAATATGGTTACTGTGCGCGTAAGTACAAACCTCACATTTGAATTATCCACTTCATGTGGGTGGTTTGCGGAGCTTCCGTCGGTCGGGGGTAGGAAACACATCATTCCGTCGGTCGGTCGATTCATGAAACAAGTCAGGAAACACCTGGGGTGGAAGAATGGTTGGAACTTGGAAAGCATCAGGATATCTAGACTTTTTTTTTGTTGCACGCCGTCTAAAAGAAACTCTCAACATTAGATCATGTAGGAAAGGAGTTTGACAATCTCTCACGGATGGGGGGTTCTTCTGAGTTGTCGCGATTTCTTTGAACTTGAACTCGAAGATTGCAACAAGCAGCCAAAAGATTCCACGGAATTAAAAAAATTGCATATGAGATAAATACGACTAAAATAATACGTGCGTTACAGATTCACTTGCGCTTCCTCACTGAAAGAAAGCTGATCGGCACCCTCGCACTCAGAGCCGCACCTTGGGGTAGTCGCGCTGCAGCTGGACGGCAGCGTCGCGAACCATGTTGTCGACGATAACTTGGGCCGGAGCACGTCGTTAATGAGTTAGCGAGGGAAGAAAATATGTTAAATTAGACGGTCGACGGGTGAGAATGAACCTTACAGCGGAGACGCGACCCATGAACCACGGACGATTTTCGAGAGAAATTTCGGGACGCTTGCTGCTGCTGTTGCTGTGGCCAGAGTTGAGGATCCCCTGTTTTGGGGGACGGCGGTTAGAAGGCGAGTCTTGCAGTAAGACTCAGAGGCGACGTTCATCGCAGAGACTCAGAGCCCGTGCGTGAACACGTGCTCATTCGTCATTGTCCCACGATGTCGTCCATCTGGTCAGATTAAACCTCACTTCTAACCGCCGGCGCTGTCTTATTCCAGAACCACGGAAAACACAGGAAGGCCACAGCGGCCGCAACCACTGCGTCTGATGTGGTTATGGCCGTCAGAAGCCACCTTGTTGCAGCTGAGACTGGTACGAGCGTGTGGGCACTGGGCGCTACTGGGCGTCCAAAGTGCGTGTGTGAGGATTTATTGCCAGTGGTGACTAATGTATGGCCCAAAGATATGCGAATCTTGGGGGGCTCGGCCGAGGTGAAACAAACGGGATATATCTGGCAAGTTGTCAATTGGATATTTTTGTTGCACCCCATGTCGCATCCTTACAAAGGCCTTGAAGGGGTTTAGGTGATAAAAGACGCCCATCCTTAGGCCTCTGGGGTTTAGGTGATGTATAAAAGACGCCCATTTCGAATTAGGCGAATTAGGCCTCTGTTACCGAGTCCCGAAAGTGATTACACTGATGGCCTTGCCATCTCTACGGACGTAGAAAAAGCGAAACATATGGTGTCCGACCGTCATGTCCGTAGTACCGGTTCTGCTCGCTCTGTTCCAGTTGTTTATGTACTCGCTCTATGCTGTTGTTCCTTGACCACGGGAGATGCACACGAGACCATAATTATAATAAGCCAGCGAATCGGCAGAGATTGGGAGGGCACGACAGGCGAACAGTACCGAGTATAGTGTCTCGCCAACAATTTTATGACAGGAGTAATGTGCTTTTCTTCTATGCGCCCGGTCGGATTCCTCGCTAACATTATCTTAGGATAAAGAGCTTCTCGATGGGCCAATTGCGGCTAACTTTGCAAGTCGAGCGCCCATCGGCGCCATGACTTAAACTCGTGTAAAGTCGGCACGCTCAAGCCAGACTCAGAAAGGTAGAGAAAGGTCCAACAAAGTGAACGGCCTTTCCATGCCAGTATGTTGCCTGCGGCTTGGGGTCTCTTTGTTCATTTGCTCGCCACGGAGGCGACCACCATTTGGACGATGTTCTGGTCGCACAATTCAGACTTTTGATTAACTGCTAGCCGGCCGAATTTGCTTCCCGAATCACGAAAGTGGGTAGACTGTCGACTTTTTGCACTCTCTTAGGCCCTGCTCGGGTGCGCCGGATCGCTCCCAATTCTCTGCCGAAAAGATCCCAACCCAATTGACGTGGGATTCTGTCAAAAGGTGTGGTAACCGGCTGATGCGGCAGCCTTGTCACGGCGTCCCTGACAACGTCTACGTAATTGACCTTGCAGGTTAGCCAGACCTGCTGTACTGAGGCCCAGTCCTCATGTTCTGACTGATTTTAAGAGCGCATCATGATTTCAACCTGAGAATACACGTCCCTTTAATTTTTCCCGACCAAAGACGCGAGATTGAAGATGTAAACACGTGGAGAGATGTTGCCAATATCTATTTTTGTTACAAAACATGTGTGACTTGAGAGTGACGGAGCGCGCTAGCCGACACCGCATCAGTGCTCGCCTGTCCTGCCGACAGCCGACCCGATTGGATTGCCTGGATCCCGTCCACCCGAGCAGGGCCTTAGACTGTCATCTCACCGGGGCAAAGCCTGCATTCGAAGTGGGTGGACTGTAGACTGTCATCTCGCCGAGGTAACGACATGATAAGCCTGCGCCGATTGGTTCTATCATCGGGAAGAAGCGGTGGCGGAATACCATCTCCGTGATTATCATCTTCTCTATTAACTACCTGCTTATGGGCTACTGGCAGTGGTGATTGATCGGGATTATCTTCACGCTTCAGGTCGAGAAAATTATAATAAAGTGCGCTGACGCGCCGACTGCACCTTCACCCATCCTCCTGGCTGTCGTCCTGAGACCTGAAGCTTTACCTGGCAGATCACCAAAAGTAGCGCTGGCTTCAGAAGTCCTAGGCGAACCACAGTCCACTGCATGCGCCCCAATAAGCGCCCCATAGCGTCGATCTAGATAGGCCTCTTGTGGGCGATGCAGGAATGGATTGATGTCTTAATGTCATTGATTTGGCGGTCCCAACTGGGTAACTGCCAGTGCGAATCGCCGCTCCGTCGGTCACGACCTATCCGACTAATTCGCATTGTTGGTGATTAAGCTTGGCTTTGGGTGGATTCCGGTGATGGTCAACAGCTATGCGCAGATTATAAAACCGAGGCCATCTCGTGAGTCTAGTCATTCCTATTCCCAAATTCCTCATGTCGAGCCTCCCTGAACTCGAAGCCTGCCTCTCCATCCTCCCCTCGGCGCTGCCAGCCCCCGGCAGCACCGACACCACCACTGTTATCCTCGTACTGGCCTTCGTCGCGGCAGGCATTATCCACTACGCGTCCCCACTCCGTCTTACACGCGTCCTCGTCACCGCCATCGCCAACGTCGAGAAAATATATCTCGAGGCGCTCGAGACGGGTTTGCTTTCTGTGTCTGACATCGACACGGCGGAGATGTTGTCCACGTACGTTGATCCTCTATTCCCTCATCCGTGTATTTATTTGGCATGCGGGTAGACTCCAACTCAAAGTCTCGAAAATACGCGAGACCTCCCTCCGAAACTCCTCTCACTCCGGAACCGTCCGCGAATTTTTCGGGGGCCGCACGTTCAGCCTCCTCGGGTGCATCCGCGAGGTGCGAGCGCTTGAAACTCACATTGAGGTACACATATCTTCCTTTTAACTACGCGCTCCTTGTTAACATATTTTTTTTACAGATCTTGAAGGAAAACCAACTGCGCGAAGACAGCTCACACCCACTCCTGAATCGCGCGCGTGCGGTTTCTCTTCGCCGCCGCCATTCCTGATTCCACTTGACTCGAAATTTAAAAGTTTGTAAAAGTTCAAACGGGAAATTCGTAAGTTTTCGTAAAAAGAGAAGAAGACTGTACGGCCTGTTTATATGTTGTCTACGTGTATATGTCGCTCGTCCCAAATGTTATCCAATTGCTTTGTGTATTATTTTAAATTTCTGATTGCCTTCCGCCTGCGTCTGGCATTGAACTGAAATTCAGCGAGAGCCAACGGAGCAAATTAATTCAATAAAGCATGAGTCGGTGGGGTGATTTGTTGAGCCAGTCGTTAAATTCATTGAACCGAACGAATGTGGTTCAGGCGAGAGTCCCACGCTGTCCGAGTCGGATCATTCCGATATTTGCCGGTCGTGGCCGATTGCATTCCTTCTCAAGTTCCTTCTTCACAATTTCCATCTCCGCTGGATTTAGATACGACGTTTTCGGCCTTCGGTCGCAGCATTTCCCCCGAACTCTTACCCCACCACTACCAGTAGATGATCTTCGTGTCGATGACCACTTTCGCAAATGCTTCACTTTCACCCTGCGATTCAGCCTTGGCACACCCTGGCACTAATAAACTCCACCGCGAGCTGACCGTCATAATTATGGAGCGCATTTAAAAATAAAATAAAATAAAACTGCAGTGGCTGTGTGATCCCGACGCGGAAGCGCTGGCTGCGCTGGCTTCAATAAGCGCTGCATGTCCCCGCTAATGCCAACCCTCAAGCGCTGACAGAGCGGACTGCCATGGCCAACAGCACCCCAGCCAACCCCCCTCCCCAACTAACATTGCGACCACGCCTCTCCGACTCGCGGTCCAGCCATGCCTCTCAAAAACACAGATACAGCAACGGCTTGCTCGTTTGTACATCCTTCTTAATGCCAAGCTGCCCAACGCCGATTGGCTAGCTTATTATAATTATAGTTTGGTGTCTACCGCTTCATTCCTGCGCTTATCTCAGACTGGATGTCGACACTTTAGTTCCAACAGGTGCTACTAGTAGACTAGACGGCTTGGCCCCTTGTCTTACCGACGGCATCTCTGACCAGATTCATAACCCCGAAGTCCTTGTGATCCCACAGATGTCAAGGATATCAGATGGATAATGGATTGGACTACAGATAAGCATTGGAAACGCCGCGACGCTTCGGTGCAGCGCCTTGGAAAGTTTCTTTTTGATTACACGAGATGTCTCCCTGTTACATATCACCACATTATCAAAAGATTTCGTTGGTTCTGCAGCGAATCGAAGACGTTTCTCTGGATACATCGAACATTTTTCCCGGCTGAGATCACTCTACATTTTTTATATTGAGGGCTCTCGCCCTGTTGTCACACCGCCATTTTAATTTTTATGCCTCGCATTTTATTTTGATGAGGGTCAGTTTGGGCGCTGTAAATTTTTGACGAAAGTGCTGAGCCAACGGGATCTGCCGAACCTTCCCACGGTTGAAAATAGACCATATGTCATCTTCAACGGGAACCGTCCAAATACCACATGTTTAATCCAAAGATGGGTGAGAACACTAGTCTTCTTTCGGACTCTGTAATAGTGTAACCTCCTTGGTCGTGAACTGAAGAATTGCATTCAAACATCATCGACCTATGTTCGCAGCACTCAGGATGTTCGCCTCAAACATCGACCCGCTGCAGCTTTCTGTGAAAATATCGAGCTGCACCATATCTACTGTTCGAACTCCTGTAGAAAATAATAATAATCAGAACACAGCACTCGGATGAGAGAAAAGAGCAACCGAATTCTTTGCACGCCTTGGTACTCCATACGGATACGGTTTGCCGCTCTTGTTCAAGATTTGGAAGGCAAAGCAGTTCAAGTTGGCCGGCACCTGGGCTGTCGTTGAATCTGCGGTCAATGGTTTGTTAGGGATCAAACACACTGCCGAGTGAAATTGAACCATCAAAAAAAGAAATATCCGTTCCAATACGTGTTAGTCGCGTCCATTGCTACTTGGCTTTTGGCTTTATTGGCAATTAGATTCTCGCCCGTCGTCTGAAATGGAGGGATGCGAGGGAGTGGCGGGGACGCAGCCTTTTCGCTAGAAACCGACCCACCAGGCGAAAGGAAAGAGTGTGGGCAGAAGATCTGTGTGCATCCAATCCACGAATAATATCAGGTGTCATGCGAGGACAATGTGCAGATGCTCAGACGCGGGCGCATGTAGCCAGCGCAGCATGGAAAGGTCGCATGTTCTCCCTGACACACTAGAGCCAGAGGCCCGGCTCGTGCTTTGCTGAATTAATTTGCTCTGTTGACTCTCACGCCACCTCGAGTCGCTGAATTTCAGTTCATAAATCCAAATGAAGCCATAGAATAACACAGAAAGCAGTTCGATTACAACTGGGAGGAGGGACATTGTAGATAACATATAACCGGCACACACAATCTTCTTCTCCCCTTTAAAGAATGGAACTTGGGTAACGGCGTCGGCGAAGTGAAACCACCCGTGCGCAATTCGCAAATGGATGTAAGTTGTCTCCGCGGAGTCGGGCTTCTTTCAAGATCTTTGAAACAGGCTTGGTTTAACGACCTGAACGCATCGCATCAAAAGGTGGATATACGCACCTCGATGTGCGTCTCGAGTGCTCGTACCTCGCGGATGCAGCGGAGGAGGGCGAAAGTGCGGCCGGCAAAAAATTCGCGGAACGTTGAACCAAGAGACAGGGAGTTGCGGAGGGTCCCTTCGCGAATGGCGGAAGCTTTGAGCTCGAGTCTATCGGGCATGTTAGACAAACACATCGACGAGGGGAACAGGGGATCAACCCACGTAGATAACATCTCTGCTGTGTGGACGTCCGACACCGAGAGCAAGCCGGTCTCCAGCGCCTCGAGATAGGTTCTCTCAGTCGCAGCGACGGCGGCAACCAAAACGCGCGCAAGGCGCATCGGGGACAAGTAATAGAGGAGTGCTGCGGCGATGACGGCGATGAGGAGGATCGCGGCCACGGCCTTGACAGTACTGTTGTCTGGGAGGTCCGAGGCGAAAATCGAGAGGGCTGCGTCTGGGAATTGTGGGGTGGTAGTCATTTATGAGTGGAAGGCAGATGTGGGGCTTGCTGGGAGATCATAAGCCAGAGCGCAGGTCATTCTTTATACAACACAGAGAGCAGAACCAGAAAGGAACATCCGAACGTCGCGGTGTATAGCGATCACAGAGGGTGAAGAAGCAGAACCAGAAAGTGATAAGTCAGAACGTCGCGGTGTATAGCTGTCACAGAGGGTAAAGAAAGAACTTCACAGCACCTGGTCATCGATAACGTTCTGATTTCATACAGCTTTTGGCAATCGTGTGACCCTACAATCTGAAACACGGTAAATGTTGGGCCAGCGGCTAACCAAATGTTCAGGTGGCGCGTGAGGGGTTGTACAGGGCGATTTTGCAGCCCAAATTCAAAGATGTGTGGTCCGGCATCCGCCGGATTGCTATTTATGCTAGTTCTCCCGCGATTGCTGAGAAATGAACAACGCGCGATCGTGTGACCCTACAACCTGAAACATGGTAAATGTCGGGCCAGCGGCTAACCAAATGTTCAGGTGGCGTGAGGGTTGTACAGTGCGATTTTGCAGCCCAAATGGACTCAAAGATGTATGGTCCGGCATCCGCCGGATTGCTATTTATGCTAGTTCTCCCGCGATTGCCGAGAAATGAACTACGCGTGATCGTGTGACCCTATAATCTGAAACACGGTAAATGTTGGGCCAGCGGCTAACCAAATGTTCAGGTGGGGCGTGAGGCCCAGCGAGAAACCCGTGTTGGGAGATCTGTCCAAAGAGTGGGACTTAGATTGTACCGACGCTGATAGATCCCCTGCCAAAAAACTTAGCGTGGACAGATTTTTATTGATTGAAATGTGCGTAAATCTTATGAGATCGTGCCCGTGCTGTTGAAATTATTTCGCTCTATTCTGATCCGTTCCCATCTGCTCTGATTCAATCAGCCATAGCGAGGGAGATATGTTCGTTTGTGTTGATATCATTACAATGCAGACAGACATTTACGCAGGCACAAATAGGCAGATCGATTCAAATACTATAGAAAACGGGATATCAATTTACTTACAGCTAATTGCAGTACCGAAGGCGCGAATGAAAATTTTCTTGTTTGGGATGTTTTTCAAAATCCAAATCTCAGCCAGTTCTTCATGGATTTGGATGAAATTATGCTAGATAATTCAGGCTGAGAACGCTGGCTTAGTATGCCAAGCCTCCAGGTTCCCCATCACCTATTTTTAAGCTGGTCAAGCCAAGACAGCTGCGGGCGACAGGGAACTTTCCTCGTCTTACATGGGAAAAAAACTGTCCGACATCGCAACCGCTTACTCCAAGTTCAACTTCGGATTCATCCGCCGAGACGGGGGAATGGACTTCGTATTTTCCGGTGGAAGCGGAGGGCTCCCGGAGACGTTCCTTTCTGTCTGCGGTCTTTAATCACAATCGCAGCCGGTCGGTTGACGCGAGAGATGCTGCTCCTCCATCGTACAAAAGTTTGGTGGCACCAACTACCCTAAGAAAGGGAAAACCCGTTGGTATGAGGTAAAGCCAGACTACAGGGTGCGCACTGAAATTAAAGAGATACTGATTGCTGAGCAATATGTTGCGGGTCCTCGGGTTGAACTGTAGCCGGTTGAATTGATACTTGCGCTAAGAAAATACAACAGCTTCCCTCCGTAATGGAATCTGTTGAAATAGAGACGAGTGGAAGCGAGAGCCAGATGAGAAGCAAACCAGATCACTCCAGTCCTCGGAGCTTGAGGTTGAAGGACGCCGGATAACCTAAACACGTTGAGACACCGTAATTTTAAAGCCAGCCAATCCTCTGGGTCCTACTGATGGAAGATCAGGAAGCAAGCCGATGACCGATCGGGTTCGGGTTCGAACGAGGGGAAGCCGAAAACGGCGTGAGTATCTAAAGAGGCACCATTGACCAGTGGAGATGGAAGTTGTGAAGAAAGGAAAGACCAGGTATATTTCACAAACAGCGAATACTAACTATTTACACATGGATACAGACAATATCGTTGACCAACATTCTCCACAGGAGTATTCACTAAGTCATCAGGATTATTCCGAAATGCACACCGATGTACAAAGCTGGGAAAATGAGAATCTGGCTATCAGGAAAAGACATAAACCTCCAAAGGTATTGAAACCGGGCAAGTTCACCTGCTCAAGCCTCACCATAGGCTCACTCAACATTGGAGGACGTGAAGCTAACATTTCTATGCACCACAGAAATCATAAGTTCAAATTTCTCAAAGAAACTATTGATATCAACAACCTCGGGATCCTTGGAGTCCAAGAAACTCATTTTGACGCCAAATCGGCAATCCAGTTCAACAATATTTTTAACCGATGATTCAAATTACATTTTTCGGCACACCCAGATAAACCATGTTCCACGGCAGGTGTGGCTTTCGTACTCAACAAGAAATATGTAGACACAGAAAATGTCCGTGAATATGAGCTAATTCGTGGTCGTGCCATCATCATTGTTATTCCATGGCATAAGGGAGAATCCTTGAACATACTGAACATATATGCTCCCAACTGGCCCGAAGAACGAGACCAGATGTGGAAAGAACTTTGGAAAAAATGGGCTGATAATCCGCAGCTTCCTTTCCCAACTGTGGCTTTAGGAGATTGGAATTTCGTGGAAGACCTAATTGACAGAAATTCAGGAGTAACTGAAATTGTCCCAGAGAGCTTTAAGATACTCAAAGATCTATTTGGCCTCTTTGATGGATGGCACGCTACATTCCCAGATACACGAGACTACACGTGTGTCCAACACCGAAAGGATGCAAAGGCAGGGAAAACCCATGACTCATACTCCGGCTCGATTGAATCAAAGTGAACAACAGAATGTACAAGCGGTTCCGAGGCTGGGAAATAAAAGATTGCCCAGTCAATTCAGACCATAAACTTGTCATTACCGAATTGACATGCCGGCCCGATGAGCAATCTGGCCATGGCCGATGGATTATGCCTCTATATCTGCTCGAAACTCGAAAATTTATGGATAAAGTACAGATGCTAGCAGCACAACTAGTGAATGACCTTCACGACTTGGAAAGTTCTCAACGCGACCCAAGCAAGAACATCCAAATCTTATGGGCTAAGTTCAAAATGGATGTCACCACCTATGGCAAGCATTGTTCACGGTATATTACAAATGAAACAACTCGTCTGGTACGGACCTGGAGGGCACAGTTAAAAATTGTCGTACATGACTGTGACATGCCCCAAGAAGACAGGTCTGCAGCTGCATACCTCCTGGAGAGAAGGATTGTTTGAAGGAAGACAGTGAGAAAAAAAGGGGTTTATCAGAAGCGCGCTATGACGTTGAAGGCGAAACTTTGAGAACGACTTCGTGGACTCGATCAGCACACGGCTACTATCCGAAAGATTCAATTCCTGAATTAAAAGTTGAGGACTGTGATTCTTCGTCACATCGCTACGAGACTCGTCCCAAGAAAATGGCAGAGATGGCTAGAGACTATTACGACTCGATTCAAACCAAGGACTGTCCAGATGAATATGGCAGAATGATGGCAACAAATATCACACTCGAAAAATGCTGTCTGGCTGTCCAAGATGGAATTCGACGAAATGAACAAGGATTTAACTACGGACGATATTTCAGAAGCCCTAAGACTGTCAAACAACGGGAAGTCCCCGGCGTTGGATGGCATCCCATATGAATTTTATAAACTACTTGACATCGTCTTCCGGCAAAGCCTGGGAACGGCCGCACAGAAATTCGACATATTGGGATTTCTGAATAGATTATATGCCGACATTGAGACCTATGGGATTGTAGAATGCTCAAAATTTAATGCGGGATGGCTCTGCCCGGTCTTCAAAAAGGGCGACAAGTCCCTAATGAGCAACTATCGACCAGTTACACTGTTGAATTGTGATTATAAAATCATGACAAAGTCCTACTTGTTGCGATTGATGAATGTAGCTCCGTCGCTTGTGAAACCAGACCAAGTTGGATTTATGAAGGGGAGAAAAATTGAAGACCAAGTCAAACTCGCAAAATTCCTGTTGAACTATGCAGAAGCTGCAGAGGAAAATGGGCTCATAGTGGCCTTGGACCAAGAGAAATCCTATGATAGAATAAATCACACATACCTCCTTGAGGTACTCGATCATATGGGTTTCCACCCAAGTTTTGCAATATCATTCAAAATCTTTATTCATATGCTGAGACAGTTGTAATGGTTGACAGTGAGATTAGCGCACCTTTCATTGTGAAACGTGGTGTGAGGCAAGGTGATCCACTCTCTTGCTTACTATTTAACCTAGCCATTGAGCCACTGGCCTGTCTGATTCGTAACTCTAATCTTAAAGGATCAGAATACCCGGAACTGACCAAGATTTGGTGGTATCGCTCTTCGCCGACGACACATCCGTGTATTTGTCCTCAGCGGACTCATTAAAAGCGCTCTGGGAGATTTTGCATCTCTGGTGTGCAACCTCAACGGCCAAATTCAACGACCATAAGACAGTCATATTACCATTTGGAACACCTGCTTTCGAACCATGGTATTACAGGAGAGACGACTCAACAAGAGAGATCGCATTAGATTAATTGAGAATAACATCAGAATAGTCCCAGATGGTGAAACCTGTCGTTTGCTGGGGCATGGATGGAAATATCGCTTCTTATACAACACCATGACCATCCATAATTGAAAAGATTGACAGGGACTTGGAAAGATGGAAAATGTCATCTCCAACGCTTGAAGGCAAATGACACATTGTGAATATGGTCATTGGAGGTAGAACTCAGTATCTGACTCGAGTACAAGGAATGCCAAAGAATATTGACATGCATTGATTAAAATTGAGAAGATCTTCCTTTGGGACAGAAATACAGCCAGAGTTGGGCATGAAACCATGATGTTGAACATTGCAGATGGCGGTAAACAGATACTGGATATCCCGGCAAGAAATGAAGCCATGTGGAATTTGCAGACATACCTCGTAGAGGGACTTGCGAGAGCAGCCTGGTTTATTTGTGGACTTGATGTTGAAAGATTTTCTGGAGAAAAGTTACCTTAAAGTAAGACCAGGGGAAATTTTCGATGTTCTCATGCAGGATATACATATTCCGATCTCATCGAGAACTCCACTGCCAGAGGATATCAAGAGGATGATACTCGCAGCCCGGAAATACCACTTGACATTCATGGGCCTGTCAATTAGCAAGGACCTGAAATTAAAGATGCCAATATGGAGACACCCCGGAGTGAACAAAGACAGATATAAGAAGGCAAATCGTCGTGAATCTTCAGCCTGCCTGAGATTGAACCACAACATCCGTAATGTTGCGGACACTTTAACATTGGCGAACCGACGAACAACGTGGCAAGGAAACCACATGTGGTCA
>JARJLF010002111.1:0-49931 GCA_029378395.1 Mycena leptocephala | reverse complement strand
TATCTTGTCTTCGCCGTTTATCATTTTCGTTCCAACTATTTTTCCACTTCATATTCCTCGGTTTGTTCCGGTGTTCTCGGGTATCCGTCATCGTTATGCGTTTTCCAAACTTCGAGGGTCTCTTTGTTGGGATTCAGGTGGTCCAGGTCAAACACGCACCCTCCCCTTTCGACCCCACCCATTCCAGCGAATGCGGGTTTACGAGTACTCGAGAGCCCACTTTGAATTCACGAATTTCTCTACGTCGGCGGTTGTAAAACTTCGCCTAATCGTGTTGTGCCCGAGCTATCGCGAGTCTCGCATTCTCTTTAGGAATTTTCAGTTTTCCCAGATAGTCACTGGCGTCTTTCCTCATTCCGGAGTGACAGCAACTTGCATCTAGTAAAGGGGAACAGTTTTGGAAGTGGTACATAATTCTGAAATGTAGGTCGGACAAATGAAAAATGAAATAGGCGGCGCCGCTCTTGTTCTCCCGTCCTATCGAAAGGACCGACACACGGAACTATATTGACCATTTCTTCGTTGGGTGTATGGTTCAATGCAGCCCGTTCAGAGGGTGAGCGGCCCGCTGAAATCAAACGGTGCACCCGTAAGCGCCGCCGTCGACTTTGAGGCGCTGGAAATCGTGCTCCAGTCCGCGCCGTTCACTTGGATCTGTATCCCGATCAGTTTGCGAGGCATGAACGACAACCCCGGCACAACACGTGCCTCGTAGTCTTCGTTGTCATCCTGGTGCGGGTCGACGTTGTTGATCAGCTCCCAATACAGCCATGGAAGCTTGTAGTTGTTAATCTTTTGTACCTGGACGTGCAGCGCGCGCAGTCAGTGGAATCACGGGTGGTCGTGGACCAAAACACACATTCGAGTTCAGATTAGCAGTGCGCCCGGTGCCAACCAAAGATCCCCACTCCTCGACGACGAGCTTCTTTCCTGCCGCTTTGCTTGGGTGATTGCGGAGGGCATGTAGCTGTCGTACCCACTGCCGCGAGGATTTTTTTTTCAGATCAGTTCAGCAGAACAGTGGCCCAAAAACAAATATAACAAGTGAGAGCTAGAAACGTACTCGGTATAGTCGTGGATCGCTACAAGATCAATGGCGGTGCACGCGCTTCCAAAGAAGATCGGCTGCACACTTGAACCCGCAGAGCCGCCCCCGGTGAAGATGAGTTGATTCTTCATCAATTGCGGTCATGGTTCATTGATGATGAGTCGAAGAAAGCGCGACGTATGCGATCCCCGGTGTTGTTGCGGATCTGAACACCCAGATTAGCTTGCAACAACATACAGCACAAGAGGAGCCAGGCGGACCTGCTGGGCTGCGTTGCATATCCACGAGAGATGCGTCTATATGCAACAAAAATTAATCTCAACACGAGACCACACAATTCGCAAGTGTGAAAACGCACAAGGTAAAATGACTGGTCCTTAATCATTGGTCTGGAAGATGGGCTTGAGGATTAGTGCCGTAGAAATTAAAAGGATACGAACGGACTCGTTCTGGGGCTCCCACCCGAATATATACCCGCCCAGCTCACTCCATGGTCTGTCACCGAGCAACGCGTTCTTGTGCCCGTTGAGGATATGCGCGATGCGCTGATTGAAATGGTTAATCGCGGCTGTGGGGTCCGAGGTTCATTTGAGAGCAAACGAGGATAGCCACGCTGGATCGAACTGACTCGAGTTCGTGTAGAATCAATTGACACCATAGGCTGGAGGCGTATATGTCTCCGTTTTGCAACGCGTTCTCTATCATATTCGTGGAAGTAGTATCACGGAATATCGGGTGCCGGATTCAAGACTCACGACTGTGCAGTCCTGTCGTGAAATATTAGTTCCATGGTGCTGCCGCTTTTGGCGAGGACATACCAATCAAGAGTTTGATTCCTATGGCGCTGCATAGGTTAGAAGGATGATAAGATGAAGGGCTTCGTTACCGCGAGCGTGTGCGTCTACCTACCGCCCATTAACTCGCCGGCTTGCAATAAAACACTGAACAACTTACCATTAACTGGTCAATCAAGGTCAACACGGTATCGTTGTACTTCCCAAGACCGTTGGCCTCGAGATCTTCGACTGCAAACACGGCCGATGAGAACTTGAGCTGACGGCATAGCCGGCATAGCAGAAAGTGGCTCACCCGCGACGCTGTTGCTGGCCTTCTGGTTCTCCGTGTGGCCAGTGACCCAGGTGCGCAAGACCTTGTGTGATATTTTTTCCATCGCACCGACGATTAATCAACAGCAATATCAACGCTTACCTTCATTCCAGCGGCCTGCATGCCATCCAGTATGGTGATACGGTCGGCCTGCGGGAGCGCGTAGATGTAGTAGTTCTGGGGCCATAAAGTGAGTCCGACCCGTGATTTCACGAGAGGCGGGAAATAAAAGACAAACATTGGCACCTGCGAAACTGTTTGCCGCCAACGCGGATGGCAAGAGCGCGTACAAGATGAGATTGAGTTTCATGGTTCTAATTTTCGTGAGCGCGTAAGATCCGAACCTCGCTTTAAAAGCAACGTACCCGGGTCCGTGCGGTGATCGTGTCGGAATCCTGATATTAACCCGGGGCATGATTGGTCGCAGTGAAGCCTGTGACCACGTAAGTTTGAACTGAAACATTTGGATAGTACGTGTTCCCCGCTGGAAGGATTCCCGGCGTCTATGTGCTGCACCGGCAAAAAAGCCAAAATCCCGTCCCGGTGACGGAGGTAAAATTTATCAGCCCTAGACAGCGGCGGATGTGGGACAGCCCCTAGAGGGAGCTGCCGTGTGAGCAACAATTTCGGGCCCAGAAACAATTTCTTGGCCAAGCATCAAAGCCTGTGAGATTGCATTTATATAGCGGAAGTCATCTTGGGCCGTTTCTACTCGGGGCCACTTACGGATTATGATGTGTTACAACGCGGAGGGCAGTTTTCCGACAACCGCCCCACTGGAGGGAGCTACCGCGGAACGGATCCGAGTGTTGGGTTAGGGCAGCAGAATAACGCGCGCGGAGATTTGTGCTTCAGGAAGGAGTCGTGTACCTCTGATTTAAGCAACGGCATCCAATAAATTCCTGTTCCCTTGTCCACTCCCGCCGCCCGCGCGCCAATGAAACTGGCTTCGTGTTGGGCAGAAACGGGGGCTTCGACCGTCGATGTGAGCGCCAGGGATCCAGCCCCCAGCAAGTTGCGTTGCAGAGCTTGGGTAGAGAACTTCCTCTTGTGGATGTACGTCCAATGCTGAATAATTTGATTGCCACCAAGTCCCAGTCAACAACGAGCCACGATGGATCGCAAACGATTCAGAGTTCCAGACACTGGAGTTCTTGGCCTGCCAAATCGCCGAGGACCACACATTGGAAGCCAAAACGATGTACACCGGCCCAGAGTGAAACGAGACGTCGCCGGCGGACAAGAACAACCCAGCGAGTGGTGGTTCCGGCAAACCGATGGGCGCCTATTTTGACTGGGAGCGCCCGAGCACGTGGCTGCAAAGCCTCTTCTTCCCTGCCACTTCGAGTCGAACGCCCATCCAGCTGCTGGCTAGTCATCAGGTGTGGTGCGTTGAGTTCCTCCCTCCCTAAATCCCAGTGAGAATCCCGTCTGGGCAGGTATGCTCAGACGTGTTCAGATCTGGTCCATATGTTCCAATCTGTTGAGCACAGATCAAGGATGTCAAATATTTAGAGCTTTTTGATTCTGCTCGCCGAATTTCATTTTTCAAAACAAATTTCAACCCGCTTCTGACTTTGGCAGAGTTCAGTAAAACTTCGGGTGAATCAAAGTGAAGAGCACCCCGCCGATGCCGTCATAAGACAGCGGCGGTCGGAGTTTGAAACACTTCTTGTTCTCCTACCACCACCATCTCCGCATCCCCTCTCTACCTCTGCCCTCTCGCCACGCCGCCTCTCTCCTTATCTGAAAAGTCAAGATGGCCTTGTCAACCTTGTTGTCAACTCGTTACTGACCAGCGTTTCCGCAGAACGGCGAAGCGGTACCCGCAGCGGAAAGCGGACCTACGCCGTCGAATGCGGCCAACATACGCACGCAGCGCAGTGGCGCCATGACGTGTGCTGTGCGAGGCAGGCGCCCAGAAGAATAAGTCCAGATGTGCACGCTCTTGCGCCGGGCTGGAGCGACGAGATGCCAGTGCTGGCGTCCCTCTCGCCGACGTTCCGCTTCCCTCATACGGCCGACTTCTTGGTGGCGCTCGTCGGCAGCTACCTTCGCGCGAATCGGCGTGCGAGGTAATACTAGGTCCTGGTCGCTACTGAGCACGGGCGACCTCTTCAAGTATCGCTGGATATACACCTAATCCATTTACGCCCGACGCCATCATCCACTCGCCGTATCGCGACGTCCTGCTCGCCGACTTGCACCTCGATGCGCACCCCGCCCGCGCCCGGTGCCGATCTTTCCTTGTCTGCCGCTGCATGCGCCCACTGCCGCCGGTTGGGAAGATTGCGACTCGGGGGGAGTGGAAATGGCTAGTCTCCCTCCGCGCTCTCCCCATCCTCTTACCAATCAGTCTCGTCTCTGTCGTTTTCAGGTCTCTTCCTTACTCTCACCGTTCCCCTCAATCGCAGCACACCTTACGCCGCCACTTCCCTTTTAGGCAACACCGCGCTTACGTGACCCCTCTCTCTCTCTCCACTCATTTGCGAAATTGGCGCAGCGATTTCAGCGGCAGGCTGCGGTCCATCCGGACTCTTCTTGGATCGGTCTCCCCCGCCTCTGCCCGTGCTCGCTGCGGTATCGGGCTCCTCGCCACGTTCCGCCGAGATTCCGGAGTCATTCCTGCCTTTTTTTGTGCTACCCACACATTCCACTCGTCCTCACCACGGACTTTCCCCATTACCCAGCTGTCCCCCGCGTTCCTCCCCGCTGCGTACCGTATACCGTATATCCCCTATTTCCAAGTCCCAACGGCGATTTCGCCGTTCTGACATCCTTCCTTCCTCGTCCACCTTCCCTCGTCCTCGTCATCTTTTTCTATACTTCTATCTGCCACTCTTGCTTACTACACGCCCCCATCGTCGCCTACCGTTCCCATCTCCCCCTCCCCCTCGTCCCCTTTCCTCTTTCCCCCCTTGCTCGCTACTCCTCCCCACCGCGCAGCGCTCCTTGCTCGCCACCGACATGCACATGCACACACACGCGGCCCGGGCACCCACATGCGAATTCTCGTATGGGGATGGGGACGGGGATGGCCCATCGCGGGGCGATGCGATGCGATGCGTGCTGCGGGGAGATCCTCGTGTCGTGCTAGCGGCCATAGTGCGCGTCGTATATCGTATCAGCGCAGGGGACTGGGGGCCGGGGATGTGGTACACCGCACCACCGCCGCTTGAGCTGTAGCTCGTACATCCGCAGATCGATGCACATGTGGGCCCGCGCACCGGGAGACTGGTCGTCGGCTGCTTCAGACGTGAGACGTGCAGGGTATATACATACGCGGTGCGGCGCGGCGGTGGACATTGGCGCCCGGATGTACGTGACGCCGTCGACGCGTTTCCACAGATTGACGGACGGCTCGACCTGTGCCAGAGTGGGGTGGTGAGAGTTGCGCTCGTGACGAAGCTGGTCGGTGCGGCGGCGCGGAGTGAGGATTGTGCTTTTGCACATTGGCGTGCGTCTCAGCCGATGCGGGCGGCGCAGATAGATCTCGACCGATCCACGTGTGGGAGGAGACTCGGATGCCCGCCGGCGCGGAGGGGTTTTCTTACAGACGCAGACGCGGGCGACACAAGTGCTGCGATGCGATGGGGACGTGCGCGCCTGGTCCGCTGCGCGCTGGGCGAGGTAGGGAATTCTGCTCATTTTGAATCGGCATGAATACATATTCTGATTATGGACTGATATTTATTTCTCTTGGGATGAGAGCTCGACGAGATGTCCTGAACTCGAAGTAAGTGTCGGTGTATGTATACTGTTCGACTGCGCGTTCGACACCCATTGTTATCCGTTATCCTCCACTCCCTTGACGCCCTCCCTCCCCCCGGCGCGTCGTGTTCGACTGTTGTGGACCCCACCTCTTGCTCACGCCCACCTCTTGCTCCCATCCATGGCCATGTCATTGACGAGGAAGGGAAGGAAATGGCTGTGGAGACAGCGGGTTAGGTGAGCACAATTCGTCATGGACAAGTCACTATTAGCGTCGAGTGCTCTCTCGAGCGGGATGTTCTTGGTGCGATTAGGGCATGAAACCGTCCCGTATTTTTACGGAAATACGCCCCGTAAAAACGGCTACGCCCCCGTACCGTTGGAGAAGTTGGGTTAATTTCCAACGGTACGGGTTGAGCCGTAAACGGGTAATTTACAGGTACGCAACTGTACGCGCCATCAGCAGCGAAATCACACTGCCGACCATGCCGGGAGGGTGCCGCGATGATCGCCAAGAACCGGCAGAAGTGTATATGCGCTGCCGACGTGATTACCCAGTGGGCGTATTACGAACGGTTTCATGCCCTACGTGCGATTCTCACGCGTTCTGCCCAGCTTTGATTTTCGCTGACCTACATTGACCCAGCTCCATCTCAACCTACAGCACCTAGTCCAAGCTGAGTCTAGGACAGGTCGGAATGCAGCAAGTAAAATGATTCGGCCGAAACGGGACAGAGTATGGCGAATTGGGACGATATTCAAACAAACGACGGCATATGTGGACCATTGATGCCCACAGGGGTCAACTTATACGGACAAATTAATCGCCTGTGGCGCATCCGTGACAGCATCTGTCGGCACGAAACATGGAAAAAATTGTTGGTGTAAGAATAGGAGTTGGGACAGCAATGATTACTTAGGCCAGTGCAATGAATAAATTGAGCCCGGATGTGGTCTAGTGACATAGGGCGGCGCAGATGAAATGCTACGACAGTTTGTCTTGACTTGTAAATGCATTGATCTTGTACTATTCGAGTTCAGCAAATATTTCCTTCTCAGGTGGCCTCTCCATCGATGGTTGGCTACAGCAGCAGTTTCAGAACGCGGAACTTCATGTAACGCCCACCATTCTCAAAAAATTGTGGCGGCATATTCTAGGACTCACCTGGCGCACCTGGCGGAGGTCTAGTGCCATCTTCAGACAGAAGTCAATCAGACTCCCGGTCGGCGCCCCAAATCTAGGTCCAGAAACAGGGCCGAATGGTTCAAAAACCTGAATTAAACCCTAATTAGTGTTGCCGAGGCCCAATTTATCTGACCTCATCAAGACTGGCGAGGAGATCCCTACGAAAAATGTCGTATAGAAGTATATATATAACGGGACTTGTTTATAGGCCCGAGCGAACTAGTCTCTCATAGACAGACACCACAAAAATTTTGGTGCTCATGCCTCATGTTGTACGACCGAACCGTCACTCTTCAGGTTTATGTTATGTACGTCCCTTGCCCTCAATTTATACGTAAAAGAATCGGCCGTTACCTGATACTAAAAATGTCGCACAGGTGGGTAGGCAGGTCGAATTGCACGGCACGGTCCCGCTCCGGAACGTCGGGGCCCAGAAATTATCGAAATGTACAGGCATGATGTACATTATTGTTCCTGGACTCCTCCATATCCCCATAGCCTAGCAGAAAATATGATGGCCGTCGCTGTACCACAAGCGCGGCGATCGTATCCGATATCTTGGACAGATTTTCCCAATTTGGTTTCTTTCTGTGTGAGCCTTAAAAGCCAACGGTCGCCTCTGCCTCCCCTCGGAGTCCCCGTTCATCTCTCCATCCATGGCAGCAAGCAGTTTCCTCGAGCTAATCCAGTACCTATGCCAGTTTCCGCAACGCTTTGAATGTTACTGACCCGTCCCCCTTCACAGTCATGTTATACTTGGTCTAGCGATCCCTGGAGTTGCATTGTCGGGTTTACTCTTGGTAGCCATTGCATTTCTTCAGTGGAACCCGGTATCGCGGCCGTACCTCGACCGCGTCAGTTTCCGGTTGCTCATATATGCTCTGATCGGAAAGCAAGTCGAATGGCGACGTTCATAATTTATTTCCGCTGATCACCTCACAGTGTCATATTCGGTTCAGTCATGCTCCCACCCCTGAAAGGACCCAGTCCTTCTTGCACTCTCGTCGCATTCTTATATGCGGTACGTGGCTCGATATCCAACTCGACATCGTCACCTAGGGATAATCTGATATTATCCGCTCCAGACAGCTCCCATGTTCTCCGCATGTTTATTTTGTTGCATGGCCGTCAATCTTCAGTGCGCACTTGTCTCTCCTGGTTTCGTGCTCATATCATAATTGTGTTTAACCCAGACTCGTCCTGATCCACGGTGTCAACGGCAACAAGATGGAGAAATACTATCTTCTCGCAGCGGCCTTCCTCTCCGCTGCCTGTAACATACCACCGTTGGCAGCAGGCGTATTCGGGTGAGCAGGCTTTCATTTCTCTTGAAGACCTGATTCCATTCAGATTTCCTACAGTTGGTACGCTCCGGCCGCCAAATGCTGGCTCCGGGTTACACCCGTGGCCCAGCGACACTGGATGGTTGGAACACAGTCCGTTCCGATGATCTTGATGTCGGCCATCGAGGTCTTTTGTTTCATGAATATTCTGATTTTTACGCTGCTCCGTGTAAGTATTCAAATTCGCCCAATCTTTGTTACTCGAAACTCATTTTCTCGATCAGGCAAGGACGCGAACCGAAACCTCTGGATCGGCTAGTGCTACCCTTGCGTCGACCCTTCCCAAACATCCAATCGTGCGGTTCCGCCCGAGTATCGTACGCATCGGTCTGTTGCAGTACCTTCCACAATGTTTCTCTCCTTCTCACTGTAATTCAAACCAGCCTTGTAACCGCTTCTCTCCTGCTTCTTAAGCATAACGCATGTATCCTTAGTCTATAAATCAGCATGCCAGGCCACCAAACTGCCTCTACTTTCGTGAGTCGCTTCAAGCTGCTCACTCGTTTTCATTTCCTGACCTGTTTCATAGAATACAAATATACGGATATTGAGTGCGCCTACCCCACCGCAGAAATTCCGAGTCCTGCGACGCTAATGTATGTTCCCATCGTAGATTCATGCGTTTATTCCATCCGCCCCCTTTTGTATGCCCTGCTCGCCGCCACCGATCCCGTGAGTATTCCTCTTTTCCACGTCTTGCACCAAGACTCAACCCCAGCAGGCATTCCTCCGCGCAATACAATCACTACGTCAAGAAATTGAGCCATCTTCGCAGTGGGTGTCGTCACCAAGGAGTCACAGCCAGACGGCGACAGCAGTTTCGCTCCAATAGGAGTCGAAGCAGCAGCTCGACAAAGGTAGTAAAACGAGCGAATCATCAGATCTCGAACGTCGGCCTTCAACAGCAGAGGAAGCAAGCCCCGAAGAGGAAATTCGATTTGATATGATTCCACACCAACTTTGAGAATTCTCTTCGAACAGTAATAAGAGCCTTAGGCCACTCGTCGTTCTCCTTTTCGCACCGGTTTTTTTCGAGTTGTTCACGACATCACAGCCTTATGCTTCTTACTAATTCATTTCCATTTGGGTTCGTTGGTTAAATCAGGATCGGATGCAGGATCGGGGCACGGTCTGGAACTAATCACATTATGTGAACACTCATGTAAGACCTTGAAATTCTTTGTCTCTGCTTCTCCTCGCAGCCCGACAAGATGTATGTACTTGCTCATCTATATTACGAGCAGGTCTTTTTGAATTCGAGTTGCCCACCACTATCTCTATGAGTGACCATCGCTAGTAATTGGATACGGAGGAAAAATAACAGCATATCGTCGACACGAATAAATTCGAGCCGATGAGATCGATCTGATTAGTACTCAGACAATGTTGTACAAAAATAAATGGTTAGCTCTTTCAATTCAAGCTCAAAGGTTACTTTTTGAAGGACTGACAGGTTCACGGACTAGAATTCCACATGATCAATCTAAAAGTTGTTCTCAGGCCTTTTATGATTCTGTGTATCTCGGGCTTCAAGGACCCATCAAAATCAATTGCCAGTTGTGGAAGAACTGAGTTCTGTGCTGGTAGACAGCAGGGTAGGTCAGAAGTCTGGAGACTCTGCCCACAGTCCCCCTGAATGAGTGACTCCAGGACTCTCCCGTACAGCAGACCTAAACTTGTCCTCATTTAGGGACGTTTCCTTCACTTTTATAGTAATGGCTTAAGTGTTGACTGCAAAGTCCCACTAATCGATCCAACAGCTAATGACAGGACTCTCCCTGACGAGTGAAGGCAAAGCAGCTGACAAGTCACAACCAATTCTCAGGTGGTTAACTGTTTGAAGCTTAACTGATGAGTCCTTTGCTTGACAATTTGAGCCAACAACCAACTTCAATTTCTAGACAAGTTACAAACAGAGATAGTAAACGAATCTCCATGAAATATGCCTGAGGACACCCACACCGATAGACGGTGCGATGAACTGGCTGTATGCGGGTTCTACAGGTTGCTTTTATAGTAATAGTACAAACAAAAGGAGATAAACTAGATATGATAACTGAGATGTGGTGCTTGGTCATGTAGGTTCATTCCCTTGTTGTTCTTCATCAATCCCGCATGCTCTTGGGGCTGGGAGATCATCGGTTTTGACCCCCACGGTCTATATTTGGTATATTGGCAATACCGCGGTGACTTCCACACCCACAGTACGATGCCGTGCCGGCCTGGGGTTGAACCCAGCCTTTTCAATACATTCCTCCTCGTGCTTGTCTTTGGTGGATCCGGCCGGAGGCAGTGCTTGGCCTGTGAAGTGCCAGATTGCCTCAAGCTGATCGTTAGAATCCAAATTAGGACTTGTGTGTCTTTGATTGACAGGTCGCGTCGCGCTGCGGCACCACATGATTGCCCGATCGCTTTGGCAGTTCCCTGTCTTAGGGTAACAATGAGTTTATAGTTGACCGCGGCCTGTTAGCAGGCACCGCGGTACAACTATGGGATGCCGCAGCTGCTTTCCTCCATATTGTAACTGTCAACACAACTATGTCTTTGGCAGAGAGGCACCGCGGTCACTCTCCTACGCAGTTTAATGTACCGCGCAACATGTTAAGTCTCGCAACTTCATTTATGCAGTCTCGGGTCGCTTTTATAGGATTATCTCCCTTGAATTGGTTATAGGTGTATATGGGTATATCTCCTTGGTAGTGTATTCAGAGTACAACACGCCATGGCATCACCGCTGATAGCGTGTATCTGTCTATGTGGAATTTACCATTCCTGTATTTCCGAATACCACATGCACACTTCCTTATATACATGAGCTAGCGTGAGCCTCGACGGCTAGTTACCAGTCACATAGTTCAGATTGGCTCTCCGAGGAGAACATTGCAACAATCCTGGAAAGCATTGAAGCACGAGTCTCAAGGAAACTCAATCAGATACAATCAGGCAGTACCTGAGGTTTTACCAGAAGTGCTGTTTTACTAGACTTGGATTCAGAGGGAGAGACAAGATTATAATAAAGTCATTGCAGGGTAACCAGACATAGTCCTGGACCGCCTCCGAGGAGATGTCAGTTTGGCATTGTGTTGACCGGATAGTAGACGCGTTGCATCACGTGTTCTAAAGGAAAGCTGTGATCTTGAATCAGCAACGATCGAGAGTCCAGACCTAGCTTGACAGCTGTCTCAGAAAGACTGCCGAGCCTCGGAAGAATATCCGAGTCTCGGAAAGGCAACCGAATCTCGGATTGCTACCTGAAGCGGAAGAAGCCAAGTTGGCATCAGAAGGTTCAAACAACTGGTTCCCCCAGTCAGGATTTAGGTTCCTACAAAGGGCAGAGGAACTTCAGGATTACAGGAACACTCACCGAGGAGAACTATACGAAGAAGACCTATCCGAGGAACGAGTCGAACAAGGGATTATTCCGTTCCTCGAAGAACATCATTTCTAACCAAACCGGTTATGAAGCCGTGCTTTGACCTGCATCACTACGAGGGACCAATAGGCCTGGAGGGACGATCGGTAGACAACATATGGCATGCTCAGTGGCTTGGGTTCCTTTCCGAGGTCACCTAATCTTTATTTATCATCTCATTTTAACTGTATAAAAGGACCACATACCTACCTAGTTAGACAGCGAAATACCCGGAGCTGGGGCACAGGACAGTGTCACAGCTTTCGGTCAGTGTCGGCTCTAAAGGACATTTGCTACAAGCACCTGTACTTTGTTACTCGGAAAGATAGATTGGCACACCGTTGGAATCTCACAGACCCATCCGCGTTCAATCGCATTTGAGTACATACCCAAGGTGGACTGTCTCAAAGTTTCTATTCTAGACTCAGCGGACCATTGCAGTCGAACTCACTTCCTCTTTATATCCCGGCGGACCGTCGAGGATTGCTATCCCGCTGAAAAGCACAAACCCGTTCTTCGGAACAAAACACGCCAGTTCTCCGAACTGTAAACCACACATCCTACTGTTCACCCCATTGCTTGTGAAACTTGTCAAGGTTTCCGAGGAGATTGATAGACTGTGTCTGAGGAGAACCTTTCCTCGTACAACCAAACTTGTCTTCCTCGAACGAATCATCTGCACTATAGAATCTAATACTTAATTCTCACCTCCAAACACGCACTGCTGTTCACTCATTGTCACGATTGGAGTTGTAGTTTGGTTTTGGTGTTGTTATAGTTTAGTGGATATATTTCCATTGAGCTCGAATAGCATTAGAGCGTTTCCACTGCACCTAGAGTGAAAGCCTTTCACTGCGGTTGTGCTCTGAATACTACAGTCAGTAGTCAGAGCTCGCTCTGACTCTCCTTTATATCACCTAACAGAATTCAGGTATACAGCTATGTTTGTACAGCACTGAAGCTATCCTGCACCTCTTAATGATGTGTTTCTAAGCACAAAAATAGCTAGAGGACGTGCATTTGGTGTTGCGCCGTCTCAACGTCAGCACAGGGCCACCCAGGGAGACAGGCTCGGTCTATGGGCCACCTGAACGCAGTGAGTAAAGAGAATTGCCAAGGAAGAATCAGCTTGCCTCAATATAGCATTTGGAATAGCCATTGCTGGAGATATTTTGTGAACACCAAGCACTGGTTGAACATTTCAAGTTTTTCAGTGAAAAAATTGGTAAAAAATGTCCATTATTTTTTACGCTTTTTTCACTGAAAACATAAGTGAAAATTTATAATATTTTCACCACGTTTTCGTTTTTAAGATGAAATTTTTGAAACAAGCCAAAAAGTGCTGCAAAACTTTTGAGTTTTTCACTTGCTTTTTCAGCGAAAAAAAGCGTGAAAAATAATGGACATTTTTCACCCATTTTTTCACTGAAAAACTTGAAATGTTCAACCAGTGAAGTACAAACTCAGCCCTGAAGCGATAGAACTATCATTATAGTCACTACCTTCTTGTATCCATCTCATACAAACATTCATCCTACACCATGGGCAAGAGATAACTGCTGTAACTTGCCAAGTGAACTGCCACAGAGACTTTGTTAGTGCCTCATAGTACTTGTTTTCATTGTTACCTTACAATCCAAAGGCTGGCCGCATAATACGGCCTGGACCCTAACTTACTAACAATTGTGCTAGTCTTTTGGGAGTGATAAGATATTGTTTGTGTGGTTTTAGTGTTGTTTCAACAACACGCTATAACTAGCATATTCAAGACATATATTAAGCACACTGTTTCACCATACGACCAGATATTCTCTGGGGCATATGAAAATCCTCTAAATAAACCGCACATATTTTACTGCTATCACTAGTCTCGTGCAACAACACCATTATCTCCCCCATGGACAAACACTCTCCACTTGCTCTTACCACCACCACCTATTGGCACCTAGCAGAGGTGCAGGCAACATCACGCTGTGTAGTACTTAGGGAGCTTATGCTCCCAGCTTGCTTTGCAGGGTGGGTGGGTAGCCGGTCTGGCTTTGGGGGGGACCAGAACGACTGGGTCGTTGTCCAGGGTGGAAGGTGCATCTATCATTTCGGTTAATGTGGCAGATATATTGACTAGGTTGTTACATAAGACAGCGAAACGATTAGGGGATGCAATTGAGGGCACACTTCTCACTTGCCATGGAGGAGAAAATCCTCTGGGGCAGGCTCGTCAGTGAGGGCCTCGGTTGTGGCCATCTGGGCCACGAGCTCTTCCAACAGGTCTCCTCCTAGTTGTGGGATGACTTCGAGGATATCGGCCACCCAGATGTCGGCTGGGGCTGGGCAATCCTAAGCGAAGTGATTGGCATCTCCGCAGCAGAAGCAGCCATGGCGCAGCATGTTGCGGCCACAGGTGCAGTCTACGTCCATGCAGACTGGGGCCAGAAGGGTTGGGGCAGAGACCCTTAGCTGGGGTGTAGGGATTATCCCTGACATAGATGGGTTTGTGCCGGCACAGGCTGGCATGACCGGGTGGCGTCCGGACCTCCCAGCATTCCGAGCACGGAGCTGTGACTTGTACTGCCAGTAGGCCCGGGTGTGCCAGGACGCATAGTCCTTGAGGCCAGGCAGTGTTTTCACAGATGGTAGGTGTCCCCTACCAATGTTAAAAGGAAAACAGTGACATGACGGCGCTCTGCCCCCAGAGCGCAGCTGCGCTATGGGTAGGGCTTCTGTCCATATATCTGTCCCTTGTCAGTGTGCTTCGCTGATAAGGGGGCGATTGCTAGCTGGCCCAATTTTTATCTACGGGGTTGCCTGATTGGGATATATATGTGTCACCACAGCCTTTCAGATATACAGCAGCGCGGGATCATTCAGCTCCCTCACACACATAGGTCGCAGTGCAAAGTCCAAACATGTTGAGACTCTGACCATACAATCCTGTCAACTCTGCGGTCGATTTCTGTCGTGGTGCCTGCAGCATGATGTGCTGCCCGCCAGTCAACCAGACTCCAACTGATTTCCGATCTTATCAGGGCAGATATGGTAAACGGCAGGTCGTTAAATGGGCTCATGTCCTATGTCCGTTGACAGGCAGAAGTTTTTTCAAGTATTCAAGCTGCAGAAAAGAAGAAAAAAGGAGAGAAAGAGAGAGATTTGAGCCTATCCACCATTCACGTAGACAAGAAATCAGAGCTCGGCACTTGCCATAGCGTGTGTATCGGAATTCACTGGAAATTGATTATCTTGATTCACAACTGCTCGATTAGGCAAATCAATGATTTCATGTCCTACTTCCGTTCGGAGCTGCAGCTACAAATGGAAATAGTCGAAATTCAAGAAGCACGCGGCAAGCACGGAGCGGCGGGCCAGTGGCTGCCTCTGCTTTCCTCGGCTCTCACTTTGCGCCTGAACTTACATCTGTATTAGACAGGTTGCGCAGCAGCCACCGAGCCAGCTGGTGGCTAATTGTGTGTGCGCAAATGGTGGCTGGTGGCTCCGGAAATTTTTGAATCCCGGGTAGCGAATGACTCTGAAAGGTGGAGTAATAAAGGTAGCCATGCATTTCTGCCTCGGCAACCACTCTGAACGCCCACCCAGCGTAATTTCGGCTCAAATGAGAATTTCTTCGCCTTTCCTCAGCCAGCTGAAGGTCTGGAGTGACCATGCACCTGTGAATGCTCAGTTGGATCCCAAAACGATTCAATCAAAGAAAGTGTGTCATTAATTTAGCCATTCGAGCCAGCAGCCACCATTTGCGCACAGCAAATCAGCCAGCTGGCTCAGTGGCTGCTGCGCAAACTGTCTATTGTCTCCTGCAACCCACTCTGAACCCCCATGGGCAAGACTCTACCTTGCATCCCCAGGGAAAGTTGAAGTACTGGTACAGGCAATATTAGGTGTTGTCACATTCTTTCGACGAGCATTCTCGTTGAGTGTGTTCATCCTTTTTGCTTGTTCTTTCCCTTTGTGTACATCACCCACAGGTCTCGACATTGATTCCATGTGCATACCCATTACACACTTCCCACAACTTCGTCATCAATGCGGTGCTGGGGATGCTTTTTTCAAGGAAGCCGCATGTGGGTTGCAAGCGCGAATCTGTCTGTGCAGTGGTACAGCTACCTCTACCCCGAAATTGTCTGCAGGCTGCAAGTGTGAATGCGCACATGCGGGTTTCTGCACAGAACCTGCCATTGTGCACCTGCGCAGCAGTGGAGTGTTGCAGCACAGTATTTTATTCTGGTAGTCGCTCTGCACAATCAGTGCCCAGCATGTTGGAAACCATGCATGAATATTAATGTGAGCTTCCACACGACACACTGGTGAGACCTCAGCATGCTGAACCCACACCACAGGTGCATGCTTTCTATGGGCACAGATTCGTGCTTTGTGCAGAGTATGCAACTGAACATGGTGTGATGTTGGGCACCGAAGAAGAAAGTAAGTCCAGAATTTTCTAATGACCGAGAGAACATTCATTGAAGTTTATGACTATGATATAATCTCTGAAATTGGTATCTACGATAACTATGTATGCGCTGAAGTTTTAGCCTGAATTAACTAGAATAAAATTGTCCCCACCCTAGGGTCCGCCAATGGATCCGGGTACAACAAACGGAAACAGTTGAAAAACATTGTAAAACCGTTTAAAACAGTTTACCTCAGAACCAGTGCGCGCAGGGTTTTTCAGGTTGTGTCTCTCCAATATCAGTTCATTTCATTGTACTTTACTGTCCAAATCAATTTTTCCCCCAATAAAGTCATGTCTTCTATTGCACGAGTTTTTTTGCACACTGGCAGGCCGTGTAATGAAATAAAATGATGGTTGGTTCTACGGTACAAACCTGCAATGAAGAAATCAGGCTTGCCATCCGGAAGGGAATTGCGGGTAAAAGTGCGGTGGGTTCAACGAGAACTATGGAGTGTATCTGCGCTCACAAATTTTCTGCAATTCCGTGGGCGCTCCATAGCCCCAAGCCAATCAGAACCTCACGAAATTTGAATATTTTGAGTGGTGCATCTGAATTTCAATTAATTCTTTCCCCACGGAGCTTTCCGACATTGTTTCATATACTATTTGCCTATATTGCTGAAAATGAAAATATCTAATGGATATGAACAAGGGAACCTGCGGAGAAAGGATGCCAGGACATCACAGTCACTGCCATTTTGGGACATGAATGTGCTCTGGCCTTAAAAGCTGGCCCAGAAGCTCCAGGAAAAATTGAGCAGTGAATTGAACACAATTGAAAGGCTTCTGTCTGTTCAGTTTTTTTTTTTCTGGTGTAACATGAAGCGTGTTAGGAAAAACCGCCAGCGATGCGAAAGAATGTTTGATGTGCCTACAAGCTGTGCAGGGCTGTGCAAGGATCAAATGGATCAAACACAACCCTCATTTGGGACATAGTCTCCTTAGAGACGTGACATGAGCCGTTAAATGTATCAATGACAAGGATCTACCCGCATCTAGGCATGCCGAGCAGATATAAAGGACAGCCTGGATCAGCATTTCCGTTTTCACCCACCCATCCACACTGAAGTGACTGCACCTATCTCATTGTCGTCCAATGTCGGCTCACGATGTAGGAAAAGTCTCACTTTCTGTACGGAGCTGACAAGCGAGACTGACTTGAATAGAACTCCGCAACAGATACATATTATGCATGGATGCCTGATTTTCTCGCCAACCACAGCAAAGCTGAGATCGTTGAGCTACTGGTGTGTCCTTGGAGCTCATTCCCAGTTGGGCAACTGAATACTTGGTTTAGGAACAGGAAATGGCCAAATGGGAAAAACTAATAGACCAAACACCTTCTGGTCACCCAAATCTTAGAAGATATCACCAATGGTTGGGCATGCTTGCTGGACAAAAATACAAGGAAGCAGGAACATTGAAAGATCTTGAACATGCAGTGCAAAATCTTCAGGCAGCTGTCAACCTCATACCTGAAGGACATTCTGACAGGCCACTGGGGCTATTAAACCTGGCCGTATCATTGGCCGATCGGTATAAGGAATTGGGAGATCTGAAGGACCTCAATGATGCACTAGAGAGAGGCCAAGAAGCAGTTGATCTTGCACCGCTGGGGCAGCCAGATCGAGCATACTGTGTGCAACACCTTGCTGTCAACTTGTCACGTCGATATCTGAGGTTGGGAGAGCTGAAAGACCTTAAATGTGCACTGGAAAGAGGATATGAGGTGCTGCAGCTCACGCCAGAAGGACACCCGGCTAGGGCCCAGCGTCTGGACATTTTTGCTTCGGCTTTGACAGATTGCTATCTTCGGGTGGGAGACCTCCAAGACCTTGAGTTTTCACTGCAAAAAAGCCAGCAAGCTGTTAATCTGACTCCAAACTGGCATCCTGATAGGCCAACATATCTGCAAAACCTTGCTGCTGCATTGAGTTATCGGTTTCACAGGTTGGGAGATCTACGAGACCTTGAGGCTGCACTTCAAACCCAGACAGAGGCTCTGAATCTCATCTGCGAAGGGGAGCCGGAGAGAGCTGGCCATTTGCGAAACCTTGCTTCATTTTTGACATATCGATATCGGCGATTGAATAATATTGAAGATCTTGAATGTTCAGTGGACAAGCACAGAGAGGCACTCAAGCTCACACCACAAGGACACTCTAATAGGGAAGAGTGTCTACAGGCTTTTGCTACATCATTGATAGCCCGTTATCAGAGGTTAGGGGACATTAAAGACCTCGAGAATGCAATGGAAAAACAACAGGAGGCACTTGAACTTACCCCACAGAGGCAGTCGGATCAGCCAGCCCGTCTCCAAAACTTTGCTGCATCTTTGATGTATAGATATAACAGATTTGGTGATTTAAAGGACCTTGAGGGTGCACTGCAGAAGCAACAGGAAGCAGTCAACTTTGTACCACAAGGCCACCCAAGCAGGCCAATGTGTCTTATGAACCTTGGTGTCTCTTTAGCAGCTCGGTATTGTAGGTTGGGAGACCTGCATGATCTCAAGGCTGCCTTGCAGTATCAACAAGAAGCAGTTGATCTCACTCCAGATGATCACCCTGATAGGCCAACACATCTGCAAAACCTTGCTGTTGGATTGGGACATCGCCATCGAAGGCTGGGAGATCTACAAGACCTTGAGGCTGCACTTCAAGCCCAGACAGAGGCTCTGAATCTCATCTGTGAAGGGGATCCAGAGGGAGGTGGCCATTTGCGAAACCTTGCTTCATTGTTGACAGATCGATATTGGCGATTGAATAATATTGAAGACCTTGAAAGTTCAGTGGACAAGCACAGAGAGGCACTCAGCCTCACACCACAAGGACACTCTGATAGAGCAGAGTGTCTGCAAGCCTTTTCTGTATCATTGGCAGTTCGTTATTGGAGATTAGGAGACACTAAAGACCTTGAAAGTGCAATTATAAAAGGACAGGAAGCACTCGATCTTACCCCACGGGGGCATCCGAAACGGCCAGGCTATCTCCAAAATCTTGCCGTATCTTTGACACATAGATATTACAGCATTGGTGATTTAAAGGACCTTGAGGCTGCAATGCAGAGGAAACAGGAAGCAGTCAATCTTGTACCACAAGGAGCCACCAGCAGACCAGATCTTCTTATGAGTCTTGGTGACGCTTTCGCAACTCGGTATCATAGGTTTGGTGGTTGGGACGATCTCAAAGCTGCCTTGCAGTATCAACAAGAAGCAGTTGATCTCACTCCAGATGGACACCCTAATAAGCCAATGCATCTGCAAAATCTCTGTGATTCATTACACATGCGATATCGCAGGTTTGGTGAGGTCAAGGACCTTGAGCATACACTGAACATGTTGCAAGAAACACTGGATCTCACCAAAAAGAGTGACCCCTATAGGCCAGATCGCCTCCGCAACCTTGCTTTAACGTTGACAGAACTCTATCACAAGTCAGGAGCTGTGGAAGCCCTTGAGGCTGCACTGCAGAATTCCCAAGAAGCAACTGACCTCACTCCAGACACACACCCTGATAAACCAAAGTATCTGCGAAGCCTCTCTGTGTTGTTGTCCGAGCGTTATCAGAGGTTGGGAGATCTCAAAGATCTCGAAGCTGCACTTCAGAAGCAACAGAAAGCACTCGATCTCACCCCGGAGGCACACCCTAGCAGGCCAGGCCATCTGCAAATCCTTGCCATGACTCACAAATATCGATTTCAGAGGTTGGCGGAGACAACAGACATGGAGGCTGCTCTCACTCTTTATGCTGATTCCTTCAAAAGGCCTGCATTATATCCGGCTGACTCCTGGAGGCATGCCTGTGAATGGGCCTCTTTTTCGAGAGATTTCAGGCCTTCAGACTGCCCAGCTGCTTACATGGCTCTCTTTCATTTACTCCCTGAGTTGCTGTGGATTGGACATTCCATACCTGTGCATCACGACACCATTTCCAGGCTTGACATTGTTCAAGTCACTTCTACTGCTACGCAGACCTGCATTAGCCTAGCTAATCTCACTTCAGCAGTTGAGATTATGGAGCAGGGACTCGCTACAACATTTCAGCAAATTCTCCAATTGAAAACAGATGTTAATCATCTTCCGCCCGATCAGGCGGAGAAATTCCAAACACTCTCACTTCTCCTCCAGGGTGGATCAGCCCCTGATCCAACAGGTGCTGCAATGACCCGGAACGTTCTAATCAAAGAAATTCGAAAACAACCAGGGCTTGAGCATTTCCTCCTTCCAAAAACATACTCTGCTCTTCACCATGCCGCACAATCTGGTCCCATTGTGATCCTCAACAGTCATGAAGATGGCTGTGATGGGATCATAATTCTTCAGTCAGCTACGAACCCCATTCATGTCCCACTTCGGAGCATCACACTTCAGCTACTGAGGTCCCGGCAGGCTATGCTCAAAGAATTGCTTCGGCGTTGTAATGCCAGACTTCGAGACTCGGCTTCCACAAGACTCTTTGGGCGCTGGGAGAATTTCCAATCTCAAACAACTAAAGAGTCTTTTGAGGATATGTTGACCTGGATTTGGAATCATATTGTTGGTCCTGTGTACGACATTTTGGGATCTGTCAGTAACCATTTCTATTTCTCCACTTTTCTGACTAACAATGTCAATATAGCATGGCCTCCACAGAGGCAGACTTTGGTGGCTGCCCACTGGGGCATTTGCCGGACTGCCTCTGCATGCAAGTTCTCCGACTGATGATTTCATTCATTCCTACACAACAACATTGGGATTTTGGTGGAAGCTCATGCCAAAGCACCAGCTGACAAGGCACGGAAATTTGGTGTAGTTGGAGTCACACATACTGGTCCTGGTGAAAAGAATTTTCTGAAAGGAGTGAAACAAGAAGTCGAAAAGATAGCTTCTATTATTGACAAACCGGATATGAAGCGCCTCGAAGGAGAGCAAGCCACTGTGGATGCTGTGAAGGTGCAGCTACGGGATTGCTCCTGGGTTCATTTAGCCTGTCATGGAACACAGGATTTAGTCAACCCCACACAAAGCTGTCTCTTTCTATATGGAGGCACGTTAAACTTGGAAACAATTCTTCAGATGCCTCTCCCCAATGCACAGTTTGTGTTCCTTGCTGCATGTCAAACAGCCATGGGAGATACTGTACTTGTGAATGAAGGATTTCATTTAGGTGGAGGATTCCTTGCTGCAGGTTTTCAAAGTGTAGTCGGGACTTTGTGGTCTATGAATGATCAGGATGGGCCTTTGGTTGCAGAAGTGTTCTACTCTCATCTATTTAGAGCTGGTCGACAACCTCAAGCTAGTGATGCTGCGGAGGCTTTACAGCTCGCAGTCAGAGAATTAAAGGCTAGAAACATTCCTCATGAACGATGGATTCCATTTATTCATATGGGAGTCTGATAAAAACATGTCATGATACTTGTTAAATACTGTTGATGAGTATATTACAACTACATTTCCATTGACCGGACAGTGGGTATATTTACATTTGAGCATTCTCACTCTTCACCTGTAAATTAGTCTGTATGTAATCACAGAACGAAAAGAGTTGTTTCAGGGCTCCCTGTAAGGTTTCTGTAACTCTTAGTTTCTGAATCAATATCAGTGGCTCCGAAATTGAGCTCCGCAAGTTCATGTTGGTTGCAATGTGATTTTTTGCTCCAGTCTAGAAGTAGATCGCGAAGAGACTCAAGTTTATCGAAAGGAAGGCGAGCCTCGATCCCGACAGAGGTGAGGATGATACGAGCCCCACAGACATTCCGACATCAAGCGGTATTCCCCGGAACTATGGGACGTACAGTATAAAAGCCCCTGGCCTCTGACGATGTACAGTATCCAGCATCCCACTGCTTACCATGTAATTCAAGCTCCAAATCTCTGCAGTTCTCCTCGCTCTCGCCATGGGAGTTGTATCAGCAGCCGTAGCAGCCGACCGATGGTCTGGCGAAAAGATTCATCTTCGACGACTGTTTCAACTTGGGCTTCGAGGACAGGGAAGCCGCTGGTTGTAACTCAGTCTCGGGCAACAACAAACGTGAAATCATATAGATTTGCCAACCTGGTCTGTTATACCGACTGGTATGGCTATGCTCTGCCCAGCCACGACCCCCGGAGTACTTACCCCGGAGTATATTCCTATAGATTTGCTAGTCTGTCATACACACACTGCAAATCTCTAAATTTTGGGCTGCTGGAAGTTGGTTCCAACTGGTAAAGTATTGGATTAGGTATGTTCAGTCTGATACGTTGCGTTTCGGGTGAGCTGAAACACTTCGGTGTTGCCATATATGGCAAGCCCGAGGCGTTTCAGGCTTTTAGAGTTACTCCGGCAGCTGATTTTGACTTGGATTTGATGGCTGACTTTGACTTGATGGGGTGACGATATCCGTGGCAGTACCGTTACGGACGCAATTATCTGAGACGTCAAATGTGATGTCCTGTGTTGTTTTAGGTTTGACTTTGGTTCCATATTGAAGAGGTTAGGGCACTGTTTATAATTTCCAGGACAATTATAAACAGTTTTTTTTCCGGGTTTGTAAACAGGGCATTTATAAACTTGTTTATAAACAGTTGCTGCAAAAGAACCAAAAACAGTCTTTTTGGATGGGTTTTGGCAGTTTTTCGCCTTAATTTTGCGCCGGGCGAGCGAAGGCAACCCAATTTCCGGACCGGGGTCTTGGTACAGCCTCTGGAAGGCTCAAGAGCTGAACTTAAGTTCAACGATGCCCAGAATTCAAATCAGTTCGGCCGTATTTTGGATCATCCGAGGGCCATCTTTCATCCTAAGGTTAGATGTCGTTCTTTAGACATTATTTCCACTGGCGGTCATCCGATTTCAGGTCAATTTTGGGTGAGGTTAGACGGTATGCAGCACCGCCACTGTGAATTAAAAACCGGTACTTTCCGCTCGATCATTTAAAAACAGGTTTATAAACAGCGCCCTAGAAGAGGTTGCAGGGAGTTGAACAATTTTTGATACTTCCGAGCCAATAGTGTCTCAATGGAGGAGAAAATCATAATTCTGGTGACATCACCCTCTTCATATTGCATGTAATCTTTCCCTCCCAAAATTTTAATGCAACTAATGCGACATGTGCGTCCGGGAAGCGCGCGACCTCCATAAACTCACAAAGACATCCAAACCTCGCACCATAACCGGTATGAAGGCTGTTGTCCGGAAAGCTCGTCATGCAACCACCAAAACGGAGAAGGAGGAAATCTTGAAGAGGCACGGGCTGCACGGGATAACGGTACGTTGGAACAGTGTTTTTCCTCATACTGCCATCTGAGGATAGGCCAGCATTTTCTATTGGGGTTTCGCTTTTCAGATCCCTACGCTGCATCCTCATACGACACTTGCACTCGGATGATCTCGGTAAATGGGGCCATCATTTGTGGCCTTTGCTATTCGATGTACTCGAAGAAATTGGCGGGAAAGGTGCCTTTGCGAATACGTAATTGTCGTTTCGACTCTTCTTAATGCATAGTACTGATTTCTTGATTGCAGTATGCGTGAGTTTGCACGATGTCGGGGCTCAAGCATTTTAATCAATTCACCACCATTCATTTCACCGATGGTCAGAATTTTTATGATGTCGTCAAGGTGCGGAATAAATTCAATTTAGAATCTTCTACTGAGTATTTTCCGGTCCGTCCTGCCCTGCATTGTTCAGATCCTCCCGCGCAATAATTCCTTGATCCATTGTATCCGTGCATATCAGCGCTTGCGGATAATGACAGGGATGCACTGCATGCCCATCAGTCGGATGCAACGCCTTCACACTTTCATCCAGGACTATGAGTATTGGTCGTCGGTGTGTCTGATATCCCGCCTTCAAAATTGATTCGCTCTGAGAGATATTCTTCCAGCGCGTGTCAGACGGATACGGCAAAAACTTCGACTTTTGCAGCACGCAACAAGCCATATTCTTGAAGATATACGTTGCAAGGGAAGTACGAACCATGGCCCAACCCGTCCTGGTGAAGTGTTTCAGTAAGAGGCGGCAGAAGCGTGCAAACAAACTAGTTTTAAAAATGTTGCCCCTCAGGCGAGTTTATAAAAGCCGGAGTCCCTTCTCAGCGAACGCGTTAAGAAGAAACGACGCTATATTACAGCCGATGTCAGTACCGAAGGCGCGAATCAGAAAATTACCGTTTTGGGCATTTTCTGATGTCCGCGACCGATTTGCCTATATCTCGGTGGGTTCTGTACATATTGCCTTGGAAATTAGCTAGATAATTCGGGCTAATTCAGCCACTATTAGTGATAGAGAGAAAGTTGCAAAAATATCCTATACTCAGTGAAATGGGTCTTGGGGTCATTTTGGGAGTCAATTCGGCCTACCAGCATCTAGGCATGTTGAAATGACCTAGATTTTTGGGAGGCAGGATTTCTATGCATTATAAAGGGGGTGATAGATTCAGAATCTTCAGGATATTAGTTTATTCTACTTGTAATGACATCCAATACCCTGAAATCAGAAAATATAGTAGTATTTGAATCTATCCCAAGCTCTCAGCAAATGTGACTCTATCACAACATTCATAACACATAGAAATCCTCCCTCCCAAAAATCTAGGTCATTTCAACACGCCTAGATGCCGGTAGACCGAATTGACTCCCAAAATGACCCCAAGACCCATTTGACTGAGTATAGGATATTTTTGCAACTTTCTCTCTATCACTAATAGCGGCTGAATTAGCCCGAATTATCTAGCTAATTTCCAAGGCAATACGTGCAGAACCCACCGAGATATAGGCAAATCGGTGTTCGGGTAAGGACCTTCAGTAGCATTCAATAACCCAACAATTCAACCGAGGCATCTAGGCATTCTGGACCTTCTTTTCGACGTCTGTATTCCATATGTCTAGCCCTTCGCCTGTTACTCACCTCCACCAATCACAGTATCGGTTACATTGCCTCCTGGGTGTAGGTTTATTTTGTATAGTCGACTCGGGGACTCATTGCAGCAGGTATTTCAAGTTTATTATCAACGAGGCATATTATCCCATTCGTCGCCATCTCAAATGCAAGTATTTTATTCTGGAATTTGACCATTGCTTACGAATCTATTAAGCGCCTGGATTGGCTCCATCCAGGTAATGAGTTTACTTACATCCAGTCCCGTCGCTCATTGACCTGAATACAGCGCTGTATGGTTTTCATACCAGGGGTATTCGTTGGACGACTCTTCGACCTCGGATTCTTCCGTGTAACGTTTGTCACTGGGAGCCTCCTCGTTATCGCCGGGACATTCCTCATCCCCGTCTGCAAAGTGAACTGGCACTTCCTTTTGTGCCAAGGATTCATGATCGGGGTAAATAAATCCCGCCTTGTTTCATTAGGGCATGTCGATTCTCTTCATGAAGGTAGGTTTCGGGTTGACCTTCGGTCCGAGCGCAACCGTTATTACACATTGGTGGAAGAGGAGGCGTGGGTTCGCGTTTGGCGTGGCCGCCAGTGGCTCGGCGGTAGGCGGGGTTTTCTTCCCAATATTCATGCGCGAGGCCCTCCCGATAGTGGGGTACGTTTCCATTCCCCAAACATACTTTAATCCGCTCACCTCCGATAGCTTCGCTTGGACATTACGAATAATCGGGTTCGTCCTGATATTCACATTTGGCGTGGCGAATTTGGTTGGTGCTGCATTTCCGCTGTTCCTGCGGGGGTGCCTATTCCGTTTACAGTGTCTTGCTCGACGATTGCCACCTCATAACGCAGAAGGCGGTCTGTTTGGTCTGCACGTATTTCGGAGTCCCGCTTTTACAGTATTGTCTGTCTCTTGCCTCCTGATCCCGCTGGGCTCCTACACCGGTAGGTAGCTGCTAAGTTCACCTTCTATATCATCACCTTGGCTTTTCAGTTGGACCATACCTCACCAGCACCGCCGTCTCGTATGGCCCTTTTATCTCGTAGCAATCCACAACGGAGCATTGCTCTTTGGCGCCGTTCTGTTTGGTTTATATGGCGATCTTATAGGTCCGTTATCCGCAAGCCTGTCCTCGTTCTTTCCGAAGGCTCACTCCCCCAGGCGCAATGAACGCACACCTCCAAGGCATCGTTGTAATCGGCGTGATCACCGTGGTCTGGCCATTTTGTGGCACCGTCGCGTCCCTGAGTGTCATATCGATTCTTTACGGGTAGGCTATCCAATTCCACTTTCTCGCGGCCACCACCTAATGGGCCGGTGATAGCATCTCCTTGGGGGCATTTAGCGCTCTCGAACCTGTCCCTGTCGCGGCAATGGGTGGGACAGAGGATCTCGGGCGGCGCATTGGGATAATCAATACCGTGCGGGGACTGGGAACTCTGTGTGGCCCGCCCCTTGGGGGCCTGCTCGTCAGCACAAACCTAGGATACAAGGCGGTGGGATATTTTGCAGGTGGGAATGTACCGGGCTATTTACCCACGGTGGATGTTGATTCAGTGATGGAATTTAGGCGGCATGGTTTTTCTCGGTGCGATGTTTTTCGCTCTAGCTCGATATTTGGCGGTGCCGAGGCTTCGAGCAAAATTCTGAATTAATTTCAATTTCCCTCAATATGTCGCTATTCAGCGGAGATTCACCACGTAATGTAGTTTGGTATAACACACTGTACTTCAAACGTTACGTCAGAAATGCAACGTACTACAAACATCACGTGCTTAGATCGCGACTGAACCATCAATCAAACTAGAACAAGCAAGTGTGCCCAACTTGATGAAGTTCAGGTCGAAGTTGGAGCTCAAGTTGAGGCAAGGTTGGGCCGCAAATTGGAATGTCTCAAACACCCTATTTGCATGGGCCAGCATGGCACTAAAAAATGCGGTCCGCGCTGCACATACTCAAAGATTTCTTAATTTTCTGTAACCATGTGGTAACTATGGTACGATCGTGTCAACTGATGGTTTACATTATGGGTTTGAGACCTGGTTCTTTTAGTCAGTACCAGGAATCATATTCCGAGGAACTTGAAAACGGCTCAAAGATTCCCTCGCTTGCGCAGCGCGCAAGCATCGACCAGCTCATCACATTAAGCCAGCGGATGCCAGACTTGATTTGAGAATGATTTGCTGATGCCGATCAAACCTTTCGATCAGCCAACGACCAGTCAGTGACCTGCACAACTCCCCCGTGCTCACTCCAGGCTCACTCTGCTTTCCTTCCTCGCGAGTTTCTATGCGACAGTTCTCGATCATTCTATCGTGTGCAGATCTGGCCCTCGGCATGAATCGGAGCTGTTACGTTTCTGCAATCGCTCAAAAAAACATCTAGGCTCCATTCATTCAACGGTGTGGCTTTCAGTTCTTTCAGTTTTGTGCGTTGCGGGCTGATTTCTCTGTTCCCAGTCCTATCTACTGTTGTTCACCACGCCCACAATTGCCGCTGCCCTTTGTTGAATTGTCCTCAGTCTAAAATCTCGATGTCTTTAGCGGATTCAGCAGGTCAGAACATCGTTGATTCTATATTAGTGCGTTCAGCCTCCGTTGAGTACATACAACTTTAGTATCATTCAGGCGATAGGCCTGGGAATGCCTATTTCCGTTAAGCGAGTCGTGAGTCCCATCACTTCGCATCAGCACATTATTCTCGGCTTGAGCAAGCCGGGTTCACTGTGCAGTCTACCGCTGCATTTTAGGGTAAGTCTCGACCACTTTATCTGCTGGGGGAAACAGTGTTCCCACCAGACCCCCCTCCTTTAGCCTGACGGCGTATCAAAGTCAACATATTCACTGCTTTTTCCAAATCCGTAAGGTTTTGAGCTCATTCTCGATTTCATAAATAATCTGGCGCAAGAGAGACCCCCGCGGACCCCCTTGGTGCTCACCACCAGGCCCACTGCGTGGTGAAACCGCTCGCTGCGGGGGCCCACTGCGTGGGGCTTGAGAAATATTTTTTCGAGTGTTTAACTTGATTCAAAGCTTATTCCGAGCCGGGAGCGGAGATTGAAATCTCTTGATGTGCCGATCAGCCGAGTCCCACGTCAACCGGGTTAAGCGAGTGCATTAATAGACGTTCGGGGTAACGCCTATTGTCTGAACGATACTAAAGTTTTTGTGCCTTGCCCCCATGCAGTCGAGGCCCAGCGCAGCACAAGAGCCACGATTTTTTTTCGTTTTTTTTTTTTTTTTTCCTTTGACGGCCTTGCAATTGCTTGATGTGCATGAAAACTTCAATTTAGATATCTGACCTGTATCTGACACTATGTCACTTCGGGTTTGATTCTCATCGCCGGAGTGAGTTTTGTATCACAGTGGCTATGCTCGCTGCTGTCCACTTACATAGAACATATAATCTCCTGCAGTGCCTCGCAACCACAAGCGCCAGCCCCCATCTTCTCCGCCCCTCAAGGTCCAGGCGCCTTTGAAGAGCACGTTGCTCCGTACTGGCACCTGTCGGAACTTGCTCCATGATGAGGTGGTTCCAGGGCTCTCGTGTCAACGAGAACTCAAAGGCATTGGCCCGTGAGTTACTTATTTTGCTCTGGCGGCGAATGACGACGCTTCTTCCAGACAACACCGAGATCGAAAACCAGCTCCGACTGGACTCTCTGAGGGCCAAGAACGAAATCAATATGCTACTTCTCGGTGCGGGAGGGTCGGACCAGTCAACGTTGTTAAGGCAGATGAAGCTCCTCCACTACGACGGGTACAGCGCGCGGGAGCGAAATGCCTATAAGCAGATTATCTTCTCGAACATCATCGAGGTTATGCGGTACGCCGCGTGACTGTACCGACTGTTTATTATTTTCATGCTGAGTACTGTCTCTGTAGTGCCATCTTCGAGGCGATGCCTCGCCTTGACCTCGAGCTTGCCCCCACCAATAACGCACGACGCGCCATCATCCTGTCTCTTCCCGCACAGATCGAGGCCGAGGTTCTCCCACCCGACATCGCCGACGCCATCCGCGGTCTTTGGCGCGGTACGTCTGCTAGCCCTCCCACGCCTGCGTTCCATGAATCTAATTTACTTGCACGCAGACCCTGCTGTTAAAGAAGCCGTCCGTCGCAGCTGCCGCGGCGAGTTCCAGCTCTCCGACGATGCCGTGTATTACTTCAACTCTATCGACCGTGTCGCGGAGGCGCACTATCTGCCGACTGACCAAGATATCCTGCGCAGCAGAGTCAAGACGACAGGTATTACGGAGGTTAATTTCCAGGTGTGTGGCTCGCATGCATCGTTCTGCCCCGCCTTTCGCCAATACTTTGCGTATATCGTCTTTCTTTTCCGTCCCTCCCCCTCCCCTCCCCCCGCTCTAACCAGCCTCATTCTAATGTGCCCCACAGATCGGCGAGCTCACGTACAAGGTGCTCGACCCTAGTGGCCAGCCATCGAACCGGAGGAAGTGGATTCATTGCTTCGAAAGCGTAAAGGCGATCCTGTTTTGCGCCAGTTTGAGCGACTATGACCAGTTTCTAGATGAAGACAAGAGTATGGTACGTGTCGTTTCTACATCGAATAGCTCCAGGCATGGGTCATCGCGATGTGAGGTGGCACTGCACGGGCTTGCTCTGTCAAGCCGCGTGAACCTCGACGACCTTTGTTACGCTTGCGCTGTTCTGAAGCTCGAGTTATTTCCTCTCGTTCGCCCCGGAATATTCCGATGCTAACCTCAAACGTCCAGAATCGCCTGCAAGAGTCCCTGGTGCTGTTCGACTCAATCTGCAACTCGCGGTGGTTCGTCAAGACGGACATGATCCTGTTTCTGACGAATGGCGATACGTTTGCGGAGAAACTCCAGCGGAATCCACTGGTGAGTGTGCCGACTATGCTTTCTCCTCTTCCCTCCTTCGCGTTATTTCCTTTCCTCTATCGTCTTTCCGGGTGGCAGGGCCGGTGAACAGGCTTCCCGAGCAATGGACCTAGACCTATCTGTGGGGCGCTGGGCCGCCGATGTCTGGCTTCCTTTTTTTTGGCCACAGGGATTTCCTCTGCCCCAAATACTCGCGCTTGTTGAGGGCCTCTCACATATTTTCCCCTTGCCCATTGCCCTTCCCTCATTTGTTCTCCTTCCCCTTCCTGTCGAATTTTTTTATCCTCATCTCTGTAATCCCTGCACAAGCTCACTTGTTTTGTCAGGCTGACTATTTTCCCGACTACACGGGGGGTGACAACTGCGATGCCGCGTATGACTACCTGTTCCAGCGATTTGCGTTATTAAATCAAAGCGCAACGAAGCAGATCCGCGGTCACTGTCCCCATCCGTCGGATCACCAGCAGCTCAAATGTGAGTGGTTCTCTGAGGTCGGTGACGCCCAGCCCGATCATTGTCACCTGCGCGCAATATCTTCCCCGATTCTCTATATCCTTCCTCGCGAGCAGTGCTGACCTAACTTTCAGTCTTCCTCGGCGCGGTCACCGACATTCTCCTGCAACTTCATCTGCGCGAATGCGGGAGGCTGTAGTCGGGATTTCATCAAGACGAGTATGCGGGGAGGGTGACCCAAATTTCAGTCCCGGGAGCCCTCACAATTCAGAATCAGTCCTGTAACGAACGGTGCTCGCTCTGGACGCCTTTTTTTAAAACCTTTTTGCACGACACGCGCGATGTCACGTGCTTAATCCGCGCGTTTTGAGGAACCAAACACGAACAACCAAAGGAGAGTTTGATTTTCTTTTATCATCTATTCTGGTACAGAAAATACTTGTGTATACCCCAAAGTCCAAATGAATTTGAAACTGAATCGAAACTGTAGCTGGAGCCTGTTCAGCAAGAGTCGAAAGTCAACATCTACAGAGGGAAGTGATCCACTATATGTGACATGCCCGTCATTTCAAACCCACAAACATAATATTCCGTCCAGAATTGGGTCCAGGACCCATTATTCTTTGTGCGACGGGGGCTGGAGTTTATCGTGTACGTGAACGACCGACCGCCTCCCGCCCTTCGCGCCGCCCAAAGTAGGCCTACCTGATGATGTCATCGTGTTTAATCTTATCTCTGAGAATTTCCGAGATCTCTGATCCTACTTTCCTTTTCATCCACCAGATAAGATAAACCAACGTTGCCAAAATTCCATAGGGGGTCCCCTGGATTGCGTTCCAGTTATGTAGGCACACAACCACGCACCATTTGACGCGGTGCCTACACCGCCCAACCTCCTTATGTCCCTACCGGACCAACACGTCGATGTAACACAAGTCGATGTCAAGAGCACCTACACCAACACGCTAGGGCTCTGTGTATAATTCCCCGGGTACTTATAAACAAAATACATTCCGGGTATTAGCGAGTGAGCAGGAGATGGCATTTTGAGAGGCTCAGACTTGCTTTTAACTGCTATCTGCAGACATCGCCTCCAATCCTAGCTGCCAATAGATCTGCGCCAAGGCGAGGCATAAGTATAACCATTAGCGCAGCGTAGATGGCAGACCGTCCCCTCCGACTAGACCGCACTCCGCTTGAAGAGGAGAAAGTATTGAGATTCAGATTTAGAGGGGATACGGTCTACGCAGAAGGCAACGCCCACGGGGACCAAACAAACGTCCACGCGCAGAACGGGAGGAAGGATGACGCTGGAACTTCACGGATAACGTGTGGGCGAATCACACCTGATGAAATTTGACTAAACCACTGCTACTGTCTAGTCAAGTGCGAATGCAAATGAGATGCAAGGCATAACCATGTGAGTCTTTCCGAGCCACTGTAGTCGCAATTTCCGAGCTAAGCAGTATCTTGAGGCCGGACGCACACGAAAAGAAAAAGCGGAGAAAATGTGAAATAAAATTTCATGGACGCGTATGTACGGCACATTAGCGCTGCGTAGATGGCAGACCGTCCCTCCGACGTCCCTTCCACACATGGGTCGGTTTCGTACCTCGAGTGGACCGGGCCCTGCGAGAAGCAACAACTTCAAACAAGGTTCAGAGGGGCTCCCACCTCCCAGATCCGCAAATCCACGAAGAAGACTGCGCGTGTGGAACCAGAAAAACATCCACGCGTTCAATGCGGAACGGCGGGATGGAAGAGAAGGGACAGAGATGAGCGGAAGAAAAGACACGGGGAACGAGGACTCTCGTCGGGGGACATAGGTCGGGAAGTAGCGCTAGGAAGGAAGGGACGTCCATCTGCACGAAAGGGGGATGTGGGGAATGACAAAGCCCGCAGATGCAGTAAATCCGCCATTCCCGATGCAGAGCTCCGCTCGCTTGGGCGCAGATGAGGAGAAGTCGAGGAAAAGCCGGAGAGGAGAAAGAAAGAGGGCGTGCAGGATGGAAGAAGGCGGGAGAAAACCCGCTTAATGGATAGAAACGACGGATCAGACGACGAATTATCCGTCAGCAGCTGAAGTGGAAGGGAGAACGAAGACACGCACCTCCGATATGCTGACAAGCAAGAATGATGTCCGTGCTGGCACGATTCAGGTCCACGGGTGCGAAGGGCGGCGGCAACTGAGGTGAGGATAAGATACCGATATCGCATGAAGCGGGGGCGGGGTACCGTCGACCCCAATCGCAGGTGGGGCGCAGCGCCATGCAATCGCGCCGGGCAAGACGGGCAGGAGAGAAGCGCCGCCGTTGGGGGTGCGATACCGGTCCCGCTCTGCGGTCGTTGGTTCGATAAGGGTCTTGGGACGATGGGCGGCAAGCACTTCAATAGCGCGCAGAGTACGCATATAAGTTTGAGCGGTGGCGTGGTCTGGATTCTGGGGTTGACTTTGTCCTTTGTTTCGCCGACATGTGCGAGCCACGGGGTGAGACGGGTGCGAAGGATGGTGAGATAGGGGGCAGTATGCGTTGTGTCACGAGCACAAAAATCGCGGGAGATCGCGTGGAAGAACGGGAAGCGAAGGGAGAGACGAGGATGGAGACAGTTCGGATGTGGTAAGACGGTGATGTTTTGTGAGGAAGATCGCTGGTGCTGAGGTGTTGAGGACGGTGCGTAGACAATAACAGTTGGGGGAGCTGGATGAGGTGGGTCATTCCGGACGCAGAAGAGGTGGCACGAGCAGCATTGCATCAGTAAAACAGCACTTTCGTCTTTGGCGTCTTTGGCGTCTTGGCCAAGACGTCAAAGACGCGTAAGACACATTTTTTTCAAAGACGTGCGTCTTTGGCTAACCAGGCTCATTTGTCTTAGATAAGACAGATGTCTTGGGAAAGACGTCAAAGACGTAGGTGGTCCTTGCCAAAGTTCCTTCTCAAGACAGCTCAAGATCCGTCCGAACACTCTAAGACAATACTCAAGACATATTAAAGATGAACTGAAATTCATATTGCATTGCTATCAATACTACAAGTGCGTACAATATTATACCCAGGCTCAGCATACTTGTTGGGACTGGTAAGATCGGCAGGTTCGGACTCGGGAGATGATGCCGACGCACAGCTGAATACCATGCTGGAGAAGAATCGACGGAAGCGGCGGCGGGGTAAAGATGGCCGTACTTCGACCCAAATTCTTGTAACTGGCGTCCAAGTTGCATGGTGTTGTATTGAATCTTCAGGGAGCGTAGGGGGACTTGGAGAGCAAGTTGCTCATTGAAGACTTGTCGAATAGTGTTGCGGGTCTTGATGGACAGCAAACTTAAGGTTTGCGACTTGTCGCGGGGGCCGCGAGAGACAGCGGATCCTCACATTTGAGGCCGAGTTCTACGGTTGCGTGTGTCGTGTTGAGACCCAAGTTATGACGAGTCGGCCTGGGGGGGGGGGGGGGGATTGAAGGCGGAACGAGGAGGGAAAGGATGCTGGATTAGCCTCGGAACTAGCATAGGGCCACGTCGAGGTTTGAGGCGCGGCGAGTCGTGTGGACTGGGTGGTTCATGGCGCACACCTGCAGCGCCTGGGTGGGCCGAATGCTGCTGTGTGAGAGCGTCGGAGACCTTGAGGGCTTGAGAAGGTTTGAGATCTTAGAGGCCTCGTGAGGACTTGAGATGTCGCATCTTGAAGCGGCCGTGAACTTGCAGCAGGGTAAAAACTTGAAAGGCGGACGGATGAAGGGAGAAGGCAACGAACGAAAATGATCCCATCTTTCATCCATCGTGTCATTTGATTGCGCACGGGCCTGCTCGGGTGATCATGGCCGATGCCATAATTACATCATGATCGGGCGGAGTTTGAACGACTTGGTCAAAATTCTACTTCGCTTCCACGATATCCGGATTCCACTTGTTTCCCCTGCACTGTATTTTTCTGAATTGGTTCGTGAATTGATCAGTGGGACCGAGCTGCTCATATAAGTGCATACTATTGACTTCACCAAACTTCGAGTCCTTGACCCCAGATTTAAAGTTGCCAGTTGAGCTCTAAAGTTGACCAACTACAACCAGTGAGACCATGAGAATCATATACTCAATTTATTCTGACACCGCATCACAGAAGCTACATGATTTTTGGAACTGAGGGTTTTTTTGGGAAGCAATGGTCCTCGACACCTAAGACTGGGGGAAAAGACCAAGATGATCCAAGATGTGTCCTCGAAGACAGAAGACGTGCCTTCAAAGACGTAAGACGTGTTTTCAAAGATGTAAGACTCCCAAAGACGGAACTCAAAGACAAAGATCATGAAAGACGTGTTCTAAAGACAGAAGACGTCAAAGACGAATGTGCTGTTTTACTGATGTGGAGTACGACAACCAAGATTGGGGACGCAATTGAGACTAGCAGAACTCTTGAGGTGCGTCATCCACTGAGTGCAAAGCATTAGCGCCGCGCAGAAAGGAACCCCGACGACCGCTACAGCGATGACACCGGCGTAAGCCCCGAGCGAGAAACGTCGGCCAGCCCAACGAGCGCACACATACGAAACCCAGACCGAGGTGCGAAAACGGAAGAGAGAAGGCGTTTATTTTATCTAGTTTGCTTGAGTTTGGCCCGGCGTCATCATAAAGCCAAAGCGCCAACGCTGTTAGGTCGGCGCTTGTTTGCACTTCGTCTTTCCATCACCATCGCCAACCCACCATGGACAGAGAACTGCGGGAGAATCCTGAATCCACCTCCCACTGGAACCCCGAGGATCCTGCATCTCAGCGTCAGCTTATTCTAATTTCTCACTACATTCACCGCTCCTGTCTCATGGCGCCTAATCCAGATTGGGCGCCTTTTTCTCTGGCTCAGCAGTTCGCTGTGACCGGCGGTACCTTCACAAGCATCACCAACATTCAAACTGCCGCGCCGCCCATGCCTGCATGCGTTAGCAATACATTTTAATGCAGACTTTCGAACAATTCCCCTCGGAGACATGTCTCCAAGACGAAATAAGATTGGAAACAGGAACGCGTGCCATCGGCCACTGTCGCAGAACAGAGTTCGGGGCTGGTAGACAGAAAGGTGGGTCGGAAGTCTGGAATATGGGGTGCAAGGATGAAATGAAAAATAGATGAGAGGTCCCAGGAATCTCGTGGAGGCGTGGAATGGAAATCAAGTGAGAATAGGGGAATGTGCCGTGTGGGCGTGAGGTACGGGTGTAGCTCAGAAAGGCGCAATAAGGGGAAGAATGCGGGGCTCGGGTGTATCGGGTTCACTGGTGGCGTGCTCGCGGTGGAGCGCTCTCTTCACTGGCCACGGCGATGGTGGTGGTTCGGGAGTAAAAGGGTCCTATTTGTACCTATGTACATACAAAACAAATACACGGAATGATATCCGATGTACCGAGGAGTAAGCGAGGAGGTATGTATAGGGGGAATGGCGACGAGCGGTCCATCCCCCCCTTCCACACCACCTATCTGATCGAGGCTCAGTGCGTCGTATTAAGTCTAGAGGGAAATATGACGATGGCCATGTACACTGGGGCCAGCGCAGAGGAAGTCAGATTCCGCTTTCCCGGTACCTGCCCATATTAATCCTTGTAGTATTGGTGGCCGGATATTACGCGATGCTCAGGGCTTCGGTAAGAGGGAAGTCAAAACAGCTCTTGCGATCTTGATCGGTTTCCTGTTAGCCATCAGTATTTTATTCAAATCTGCGGTTTCACAACTTCGCCGACCACAAGTATGCCAGGGATGTTTTCAGGACGACTTGCAGCGCGGGATTTTCAATTAGATTTGATACCTTTTCGACATTTTCCGGAACTCTATCGCGATTCACCTATCCTGACCGTATACATCTGGGGCTATTGTGTATGTGCCTCTTATATTTCCCACTTGCTGAACTTTGGAATTCGCCTGTGGGCCACGGAGTTCAAAATATGAAAAGGTCGTCTATCTTCTGGTCGGCCCGCTGACACTATCCCAGGATGCGCAAACATATTTTCAATCTGTCGTTCAAAAATCATTGGTGAGTTCAGTCAGTTGTTGGAAACACCACTGACTTTTGAATATCGATGAGTCCAGACCGCGTGGAAATGCACATTTTGGATACGTCATTCACCTGGTCGGCTGTGCACAGACCTCGTACCGAGCACTAACATCCGCACCTACATGTACATTCGGATGTGATAACCCACCCACAGGGAATCACTGAACGCCTCAAACCGAGAGGTCACGGTCATTAATTCCCTGAACGTAGAACAGTTTCATTCAATATGTTATTGGAATTTATCAAGGCGCAGAACCATCACCGTATCCACCAATGAGACAGTGACTCTGGGTGCCATACTCGCATATTCCTCGAACAAACAACTTGAAGTCTCGGCTGAGATTGCATTCTTGCCGGATGCAGACATTTACAGACCCTGTTGGTGCGGAGCCGAGGGAGAGGTCATGAATCACGGCTGGCGACAGTGATTCCTTTTTCTTGTCATGAAAGTGAAATATGGTACTCATGTTCACTTGAGTTTCAACTCCAGTGTTGTCTTGGGCAGTACCCGGTTGTTAAACATGTGGTACCCCAGTTTGCTGTCTCACTCATGGATTAGTCAGACCCTCTGGGCCGGAACGCAGTGACTTCGACGGAACTACCTAATCCGATTGCTGTCGTCAGGGCATACTTAAGCGAGTGACTGATGATCGGAAACTTCTCCCGCGTCTCGGAAGCTTTCAATACAATCGTTCGTTTCTTTCATGCTTTTTCCACTCCTGTTTTTGAAGTGAATTAGAGCGTATCTGCAGCCTCGCTCAAATTTTTGGGATCAACCCTCAAATTTAGCCGATGTCGAGTGACTGATGTGACTTTGTGAGCCTCGTCGACCTTCACCGATGCGTTCAAAACGCGTCGTGTCAATTCTTGCCCATATTTATGCCCTGCACTTCAGCAAGTACTTCAAGGACTTTTTTTTGGCATTGTAGGGCCAAATCTGAGCGCGCCAAGTAGCGCGTCGCTGTGGAAATCATACGCGATTGATGGGACTTCCCGGTTTGGTTATCACAAATTTCAGAAATCAGCCCATCAATTTCTGATGATGTGGCTTTTTGGGGGTTGCAGATACGCTCTATTGCCCCCTGATTCTTTTTCTGGAACGATAATCATTCTGGCTCCACTTCCGCCTCGGTTAGTCCTGCTTTTTATTGGAAACATTTCTACTGGATCCTTTTCACCCTTGGCTTTGAAGTCCGGGCTCCTTTCCCAGAACGGCGACCCAAAGAGATTTGGTTTCCCCAAAACGACGATCTCAACGCGAATATAGTGGCGCCCGTCAACACAAATCGGCAAATCCAGTCCTTGATTGCCGACGCCCGACGCAGATGGCTCGCGGAATCTGCACCTGTCCCCTCCTGTCCCTCTCCCCCACCAAGAGTATAGCGGTATTTCAGAGTATTTCCACTCAGATCGTGTGTGGCATTACAGCGAGCCTGAGGGGCATACTGCTTGCCAAGTTCGGCAAACTCCTACGTGACAGATTTCAAAATTATAGGGGTGTGTGACCCGTGACTGTCGGTTCGAATGATACATATATACTACGCGGTGTTGTACGTCCACCCGTGGCTCCTTCTTTCGCTCACCGAGCAAGCTATCGACCCCCCGACAAGAGAATGCCAATATCCGGAAGTCCCAGCGAACTTCTCATGTACGTGTCCGTGTCACTGCAGTATTGGTGTCTCAACCAATTGTTAGCATAATTGTGTTGTCGTCATGGCTCAATATTGCTCTGTACACACTCGAGATCGTCCTCTGCTGGCGGTATTTCGGCCGTCCTAATCGTCCTTTGGTCCACAAGATCGGTGTCGGTCTCATGGTCGTGGCCGACACTGCTTGTACAGCCGCAGTGGGCGTTGACGTGATTATGGCTGCTTTGCAACTGCCATTCCAGAGCGTCTTTGCGCCTCTTGCGATTCAAATCCTGATGACATATATCTCCTCTGTCGTTTCCCAACTTTTTCTGTCTAACTTATTCTACCTCCTGTGAGCCGCTGGCTAGATGATACTCCCTTACCATAACGTCGCTCATTTGTGCACCAGAACGGGAATCAAGACCGTGGTTGTTCTTTTACTGGTCCTGATTTTTGTCCATGTGAATCTTTCTATTTTCTTATTCCAAGTTATGCGGACTGGCATTCACCCAACTGGCAGCTCGGATTCTCCTGGACGTCTGCCATTTTATCACTCAAGAATTTGGATACGGGGGGAATGGCCTTTACAACCACCACGTACGTTCCTCTGGATTTCTCTTTTTCAAACGTGAAAAGTGATAATCCATTGCCCTTCAGGATCGGAGCGGTCACCTGCGCTGCCACGGATGTCATCATCGCGGTCTGTCTCGCATGGAAGTTCTGGACCATGATGTCGCGCACGATCCCGGAGCATTCGACAGGAGGTAATGTCTGTTTCCTCAAAGGCTTTGCTCTCGGCGAGCTAACCAAGCCACCATCCAGTCTCCTGCGACGGATTTTGATTCTGACCGTCAGCTCCGGCGCACTCTGTGCATTCAATACGCTTACAATGATGATATTGCTCCTGAAGAACAGTGGCGGTGCGGCTCAGTGCTCTCTTCCGTATGCGCGGCATCGTTAATCGTGCTCCAGCGTTCACCTTCTTCTTTGTCTGCCAAGGACGCGTCTACGCTCTGACCCTGTTAGGGCATTTCCTCGTCGGTACTCCAGGGAGCAGCCGGAGCGACTCGACAAACGGCAATGGACGCTTCGGGACCAGCTTCAGCAACAACGTGGTCGTATTCCGGTCCATGGCGGCCGAAACTGTCGTATCTTCTAATGAGCAATCAAAGTCATCTGAGCGATTGCGCTCCCCGAACAATAGCCAATCACTGTCATACACCGTGAGTCTCTTGTTCGAGTGAACCAGGAGATCTGGTTGACAATCGCTGATGTTTGAATTGCAGAGCCAAAATCACGAAGAACTTCCCTTGGGGCCCTTGCACGGGAAAGCCGATTCCGAACACGATTGAGCGCGATCTCCCTACGGGTCAATAAGGGGAACCATGTATTTCCTGGAGATGGGGTGGCACACCTTTGGACATCAGTCGCGTCAGGAGCCCGTGATATCTTGAAAATGTACAACCGCTGTGAATCAATAAAATAGCTACTGCAGTGCATTGTGCCCTCGGAATTTGGTCATCGGTAATTTGGCCGGAACCCTAGCGCGCGCATTGTCGAAGGAAATCCGAGCATGAATTGGGTTGGACGCCCTTGACAGAAAGAGGATTACAACAAAGCAGGATGCAGGAGTGTTTCGAGGAGGATCGGATGTCAAACTGCTCGTGGAGCTGGGGATGAGCGGGGTGAATGCCGGATACGAACTCGGGTTGGTGTGAGACATCTCAACCGTATTAGCCACTTCAATGAATCGCGATAAGCAGCCACTGGTGCAAAGGACGCCCAATGAATCCAAATATATTGCGAAACGAAGAATGAACACACAGACGCGACTTCGTCATGCTTGTGTGAGGCAAGCACATTGCGGATGAGAGGATGTACACATACAATACAATGCCGCTCTCCTCCCATCTTCCAACTCTGTATGTACTCCGAGGAAAACCTGGAAAAGAAGATCTTGCGTACCATCTACACCCGCGCTGGAATTTTTAATTTTTAATCGAGCGGCAACAGAGAAAATGGAGATGGAGAACAAGAGAAAGAGAAAGAGGAAGGTTGAGAACCGAGCAGGGTCGGAGATTGGTGCGTGCAGCCGGCGACGGCATCGAAGCCTCTACTATTTTAGACCCATTACTTGGCCACCTTGATGTTTTCAGGCAGCTCACAACGCGTGGGGTAGCGGCAGTGGATACGGGGGTAGTCTATTACATGTGCATACATAGGATGAGTAATTTGAGGGCTGGCCGGCTAATTTAGGTAGCCTATTGCGGGCGGCGTGAATTTATTTCGAAGAGATTCCAAAAATAGCAATATACTAGCTAGTTGGCCACGCGGCCCAGTCCTCTTTGTGGGTTGAATGAAGACTTCTGGTGAATTCAAACCGTTGAATCAGGTGCTAAACCATTATTCTAGATGGTTGTAATCATGATTTAGGCTATACAATTGGTGTCTATATATTGATTTTCAGTAGGGGGCATAGGGAGAATAGACAATATGGACGATTGAGGTGCCAGTTCACGAATAGCGGAGCATGTCACCCGAAATAAGTTGGGGAATGGTTTATAAGAATCATTTGAAGGTACTTGGATGCACCAGATACCCTACCAACATCCACGGGCCCTGGAAAAATTTCGACTGTGCGGACCACAGAAAACTGGCCTTTTGAGACAGACCACAGCAATGGGAAAGGACAGAGGGCTGCATAAAATTAACATACCTCTCAGGCTCAATATCCCTGTATCATGATTGCCTATCTCAAGTTTCAGAGCGGCCATGGCAATCCTCTGTTCGTTAGCGGCATGGCCAATTTTGCACCCTCGATGTCAGAATTCACCCGTTCTTGACACCAGTACAGATAAGGGTGGAGGGAATGTATGTATTTTTGTGGCACAGATTGAAGCTCTGAATGAGACGAGCAGAATGAGCCCCCAAACTCGTTGATCGGACCAGAACTCGTGGAGAAAAAGAGCAAGCGGGTCTGTGGCGTTAAGAAACTGATCGCATCACCTTCCGGCACGACATCAAATACCACGCAGCATTTGATCCGACCATCAGTTAATCTCCAAATTGGGTATGGATCACCGTTACGGGTCACATTCCGTCCTGCGAGGCCCAACTTTGCACATCCTGGACCAGACAAGCTTATAAATGCCAAGTGGCCAACTAACTTGGGTGGCCAAGTAGGGGGTCTCAAATAGTATTCGAAGGAGAAAGCTGAGAAAACCCATAAAGAAAAACAAGCCAAAGCGTCGGTGCCGTGATGGGATTAGTGATATCGGTCTTTGAATATCGGACGGAAGTTGAAACACACGTGCCAACAAAGGGGTATCGCCCTAACCTATTCATCCTACTCGAGACGATCCATTTCACCCCTTGGCCTACACCGAAATCTGACAAGAAAAAAACTGTGATCGCAAAGAAACTTGTACCGGCGGTACCCCTAAGCTGTTTCCCAATCCCAAATTTCAGCCACTACTAGTTTCTAAAGTTACAACCTCCGGGTAGTCGTTTCCTTGGTCAAAACTGGCTCCCAACCAAATTCCGTACCAGCGCTCTTGTTCAAAGTATGTTGGACGACCGTCTTGATGGAAGGAATTCAGTACATAGCCAGCATGTTCTGGCAGCACCCGCTAGTCTGTTCTTCAGGCATACATGCAGCTCGATGCTCAGAGATCCAGAGCCTCTCAAAGTGTCGGTTTCCGGACCCGAGTTACCCCGGACAGCCACACTGACCACTGTAACAGGTGACCGGGCCATTACAACTCTTCTTCTCTGTAGAATAACCACCAAATAATGTACTACCAAATATCAGGCTCCTGCGGCAAGCTATTATAACTATACCTCCTAACCTAAAGATGGGGTAAGCAGGACCAAAATAGAATATTGCTATTATAACGGCTGTGGCAAGATATATATATGATCGTTTTCGTGTGCACATCTCCAGCACATCACGGGTGAGGAGGGGGTCATTCCATGACATTGTTGTCCAAGTTTTAGGCCCAACGGCCCACTACTGAGCCTGCACCGAACATTTTTAGGATAGCCCCCCCCCATTATTTAAACTGTGAAAATAAAAAGTAGGTGTTAGGTCTTCAGTGTCTATGAGCTGTAAGGAAGTCGGGAGCAAAGAATCCAAACAAACTCAATAAAGCGGACCGGGGAACTGGTTGTAAAAAGCGAGGACTTCGACTTTGTTCAAACACCCTAAGGAGAAACAAAGAGGATAACCAAGGGGGCACCGGCATTTAAACCGGCGACTAAGGGCTGGTCAGTTAGTCTGGCGGCCGGAAAAAAAAAATTTTGACTACCCAAACTGTGAGGAGAAATGGGCTCCTGCACTACCCAAACCATGTTTTAATGTACTTTCTGGCAGTCAGAAGCCGTAATCTTGGTGTTCATTCGTTTTGGCATAACACATCCGTATATGGTATGTGTTGTGGTCTTGTTTGGCACAAGCTTCTGCATATTCTTAAACATCCTGATCAGTCGAATATGACCTCTGGCGACAAATAGCGTATTCCAGGCAGCCACAAGGCCCATATTCCTTGCATCTGGGGGGTTTCTGGTAGGATGCAGAAGTCCGGCAACTTAAACACGTGAGAAATTGCCATATATGGAGCGTGGGAACCGTTACGTTAGTTAGTTAGTCCAACGGTTGGGTCTGAAAAAATAAAATCGGCCCTATATCTTTTTTTTGAATGCCGGTGCCCCCTTGAGGATAACTAGGCAAGAGGGTTGGAAGCACGGGCAAGGGGCGAATCCCAACTAAGACGGAGGCGGTGGGGACGGAGACTAAACGGGCTTGCAACAGGTTAACGCTGCAACTAAACAAGGCGAAGGCGAGACGGTTAGATTGCAGCAATATATAAAATATATAGCTACAATAGAAAGCGGGGGCGACAGAGGACTCAAACAAGGGCAACGGAGGACTCAGAACGGAGGCGACGGAGGACACAGAACAGAGGCGACGGAGGACACAGAATGGAGGTGACGAAGGACCGGGAGCGACGGAGGACACTAACACAAAACAAAGGACCAAAATCCAAATCTATTTACAGTAAGATACAGGGGGTTTATATAGTAATTCTACATGGTCCGTGCACAGCACGAGTCAGCACCAAAATGAGTCCAAATGACTCAACTACTGACGACAAATGACTGTACTACACTGCCTTGAAGCGGGGCCAGATTAGCACTTTCAACTCAGAACACCAAACTGCATTCCCATGGACTATGCAACCTTGCAGGGGTTGAATGGTATCTTGGTGATTACTCTTCAGCTCAGGTGCATGCACAGGAGGCCCAGAGACTGGCCATAATTTCTGCAGATTTATTCAGAGAAGCACAGGCACTTGGAAATGAGGCTACTTGCTGCTATGCATTGGGAAACTACATGAAAGCCATTTCTCTCTGCATTAGGGCAAGAGACCTCTTAGGTCTTTGTGCCATGTCTGGTGGAAGCTTAGACCATAGCATCATGAACAATCAGGCAGAAGCCCACAAATGCAAATCAGAATATGTTGAGGCTCGCAGTATCTACACTAGCATTTTCGAAGCAACCTCTATACAGGATCTCTACATTTATGGTTTTGGTTTACTCAATGTGGCTGAAATTGATGTCTCTATTGGTGCTCCAAAGGATGATATTCAGAGGAATTGTGACAGAGCCAGAAAAATGTTAGACACTTTGGGAGATGTTCAGGGAGTGACAATGTGTGATGTCATTCTTGCAGATCTCTACCTGAGGGAGGGAAATTCACTGAAAGCCAATACAGTTTTAAAAAAGTGCCTCAAAGTGTCTCTGGAATTCTCCCAAGTCAAAACTTATTGTCTGGAGCGGTTTGGCAATACCAGTTACTGGGGTGATTTGGATGGGATGTCCAGCTGGACAGTGGTTTATCTTCTCAATTCTCTTCAAAGAAAAGAAAAGCTCGGAATCTACAAAGCTTTCAATTCCTTGGAGATATTTTCCTTTTGCACAATGATGAACATACAGCCATCAGCTTGTTCACAGTTGCTCTAGAGGGATTTACCCAGATGGATGTCCATCGCAGCAGAGCTGAATGCATGCTCCAGCTTGGAGACATTTCCAATGGTTATGGTGACCTGCTCAAGGCAGTGGAGTTTTGGGAGAGAGCAAGGCCCCTGTTTGAACGCTCTTCACAGGCCAAACAAGTTCAGGGCATTGATGAAAGGGTTGCCAATATCAGCAAGGATGTATTGGAGCAACACAGAAACAACTTGGCTTGTCTGGCAGAGCTCACTGCACCGGCTGGGACTGTGGAGGAACTGGAGGATGATCTATCTGACATTGCAGACCTGGATAAGATGGAAATGGGTGAAGAGAAAGAGCTTGGTTGGATTGTGGCCTGAGGCTTCCAGGAATTGTATGTTTTTGTTGGTGATTTTCCATGTTACTTATGGTTACTAACTCGCTACATGTATCCCTGTGGTTTGGTTTGAAATGAATGATCATATTTATTCAATAAGACACTTGGATGTAATTTCAACTTACAGCCAATGTCAGTACCGAGGGTGCAGATCAAAAATTTTCTTTTTTGGGATGTTTACCAAAGAATTCCCTATATCTCTGTCAGTTCTTCACCGATTCACATAAAAACTAAATAGATCTACTCAGCTAATTCATGCACAATTAGTAATAGAGAGGAACTTGCGAAAATATTATGTATTAGGTAATTTCTGTTTGGGGCTGTTTTTACACTGAATACCGTCTAGCATGGCCAGAACATGTCCCAGTGACCTAGAATATTTGGGGAAGTGTGTAATACACTCGTGATCTCATTCGAATCCCGGCCACCTTTCAGGGTTGAAAAAATGCATAACGAACACTTCCCTGTAAGGGGGGTGGGGGGTGGGGTGGGGTATATTATACTCACGTAGTCCACAAGCTGAACTGCGAGTTTACAGAAGACAAATACCTAGTACTGTATGGGTGGTTATAAGGTAAGAGCATATATTCACCGGAATCGAGCCTGTCATCCCTCACTCTTGCGAGCAGGATGGCCGTAGCTGCTATCCACCTGAGAAGAGTTCACTTTTTGGAAAGGTTCTTTTCCTTCCTTCTCTAGACATTGTTCGGCCAGAACTGATCCATTAATCAAAGCAACTGGAATCAAAAGAAACAAGATATGCTTCCACATTGTAGCAGTCATGAGGCCCGAGAGTGCCGCGCAGCAAGGAAACAATAATTGGTTATGCCTGTGGAGGAGAACACCGATTGAATAAATAAGAGCGAGCCCAGAGCCGATGAGTAGTTGGTGTCGAGTATGCTGTCCTAGTACGAGGAAGAGACCCGGAAGCAATTTCGTGGATACGGACTCGAGGAAGCGAGTATAGCTGCTACACCTGCCCCGGGAGCGAAGCCTAATATTGGTCCTGGGAAGAGCTGAATAATAATCCAATATGAGTTGCATAGGTCCAAACTCCAAACTCTGTATGTCGATAGAGCCAGTACGAGAGGAGGGGGAGCACAAATCTGAGGAGAACAACCAATGAAATGCTAGAAGGCAACCCCAACGAGTGCATTTTAGCCTTGGCCTGCCGCCTGTTAAGCAGGGCTCCGACGACTCTTAGGTGCCCTTGCACCAAAAAATGAGATAAGTCATAGGTGCGAATCAATCTCGCTCGGATTCACACTATTCAAGTCTATGGTCAAAGAAACCGGAATCGAAAGAAAAGAGCCTGATATGTCTTGAGACTTGTGAGTTGAAGCCCTTGAGACTTGTGGCAGAGAGCGCTGCGCAGCGAGGGAACACAGATCTTCTCATGGCTGTGGAGAAGAACAATTATCGAACGAATGCGACCCAGCCAAGAGCGGAGTGCAGTACTTGATACGGAGCATTGTTGAAACTGCTGTCCGAGTCCGAGCCGAGTGTGAGTTACAGCCGATGTCAGTACCGAAGGCGCGAATCAGAAAATTACCGTTTTGGGCATTTTCTGATGTCCGCGACCATTTGCCTATATCTCGGTGGGTTCTGCACGTATTGCCTTGGAAATCAGCTAGATAATTCGGGCTAATTCAGCCGCTATTAGTGATAGAGAGAAAGTTGCGAAAATATCCTATACTCAGTGAAATGGGTCTTGGGGTCATTTTGGGAGTCAATTCGGTCTACCGGCATCTAGGCATGTTGAAATGACCTAGATTTTTGGGAGGGAGGATTTACATGCATTATAAAGGGGGTGATAAATTCAGAATCTTCAAGATATTAGTTTATTGTGCTTGTAATGACATCCAATACCATGAAATCAGAAAATATAGTAGTATTTGAATCTATCCCCAAGCTCTCGGCAAATGTGACTCTATCACAACATTCATAACACATAGAAATCTTCCCTCCCAAAAATCTAGGTCATTTCAACATGCCTAGATGCCGGTAGACCGAATTGACTCCCAAAATGACCCCAAGACCCATTTTACTGAGTATAGGATATTTTTGCAACTTTGTCTCTATCACTAATAGCGGCTGAATTAGCCCGAATTATCTAGCTAATTTTCAAGGCAATCTGTGCAGAACCCACCGAGATATAGGCAAATTGGTCGCGGACATCAGAAAACGCCCAAAACGGTAGTTTTCTGATTCGCGCCTTCGGTACTGACATCGGCTGTAACGATGTGTTGTTATAGAGAGCACAACTAACTCCATTCAAGTTATGTTGAAGCAATCCGCGCCGTTTGCGGCCGCGGGGTGACTGCTGGTTGAATGAATATTGTTTTGAGATTTCTTCAGACCACCAGTCGGTAGTGAGCATGTACGTTGAATTGTATTCGCAGGAGATGGAATTCGGGTTCACACATGGTCAGTTGGGTGTAATTTTTTTGCGCAGATTTTTCTGAATGATATTGGAAGCAAAAATCCTGCTTCGTAGCAGCCCTGACGATGCACAAGGGAATTCCACAATATGACTAGAGTGTGACCCTGCGTCAGTGTGACATTGCTGCGTCAATCACCCCGCTGATCCGCGTCAACTGAAAATGTCACAGCGTCAGTGCAACGTCACAACGTCACTTTCACCCTACCCCAGTAATGGCCCTCAAGCCCAAGTAGCGGGGAGGCACGGGGAGCGGTGCATGCAGGTCGCGCACATCGATCGTCGCGGGGGTACGCATGCACGCTCAGCATACGTAGCGGAACAACAAGAGGCCGCCTTGCCTGCGGGAGTCGTGATGGAGCATATATTGACGCCGACGAAGGGGCCTGCACTTTTACATGATTTCCGAGGCACTGGCGCTCGACGGAGTGGCCTGGGCGTAAATGTGGCGTCATTGACGGCGTGTGTGCATTCATGGTACGATCAATATTACGGCTCATGTCCAGACGCGGGGAAGTCGGTGTCAATAGGCCGGTGGTGTCTGCATCCGCGTTCTGTATCATTAATAGCGGCGAATCTATCCAAATCGCAGTGGGATGCTACATCCTACTCGGGTAGCGTGGAGGCAGTAGGGGGTGGACGGCGAGACGATGATAAGAGTAATAATTAAGAGCGGCATGTACCGAAAATAGACGGAAGGTGTCTGGGTTACGAGACGAGACCACCATAATACAGCGGATGGTGGCGTACGATAAGAGCGGACGTCCATTGCGACGCGAATACCGTTGTGCGTCGCGCGTTGATGAAAGTCGCGGAGACGAGGACGAGGAAAAGAAGATGCACGCGACGGATAGACGGAAACGCTATGATGCGCGCGGCGAGGGGAGTTTCGTCGGACTGAAGAGCTGACGGCGTTCCGCTTCCCAGACATAGGTTATTCTCCGGGCAAAAGCTGAGCTTGAATGAAAAGTAAAGCATTCGCTGTCAGTGCAAGATGAAAGCTGCCTCAGTGCCTGTCATTCCAGGTGCCATCAGAGTTCGACACTCACGTAAGCACCGCCCGCAAGCAATGCGGCAGCCACGCATCGCTTTATCTTCACCCGTCATGGGTAGCTCTCCCCCACCAATCAGCTCTAATGACCCATTGGCCATGTCTGATCACCACGAGAAATCCCTTACAGTGGCCCTCCATGGTACGAGGGAAATTGATTGGAATACCAACATCAGTATTTATTTTACCCAGGAGGCACAGGAGGTCCTGGTGGCGGCGGACAAAGTGGTGGATATGGCGGTCATGGAGGTCCTGGACATGGTTCCACTCTGAAGGTCGAGGCTGAAACCGTACACATCGTGATAAACCATGGTGACAGGAAGGAAGAAAAATATATTCCGCGCCAAGACTTCCTTAACTGGTTTTCGCCTATCAATTTCTTTCTACGACAAGCAGATATTTTGCAGATGTGGCAGAAGGGAACTGGTGAATGGCTGCTGGCCGATCCAAGGTTTCAAGAATGGAAAATAGGTTCTGGAAAGACGCTTTGGTGTTACGGAATTCGTGCGTTGCCTACCTTCAGAATCTGCGTAAAATGCTAATCAAGCAAAAATATACAGCTGGTGCAGGGAAAACAGTCCTTGCGTACATCTGCCCATGCTCTGATTGTCGGCGCACCTACTGATTGTTCTGCGTCTAGATCAAGTGTTGTGAAGCATCTCAGTGATGAATGTGAAAACAACAAAACTCTAGGTGTAGCTTGCATTTATTTGGACCACAAAGAAGCCAACGACCAAACACCACCTAGGCTTCTGGCAGCTGTCTGGAGACAGCTTGTATTTGGCAAGGATGTCGGCTCCATCGCAAAGAAGTTATACCAGCGGCACCTAGAGAAGGGAACTGCGCCATCGCTGGAAGAAGTTCTTCAAGTACTCAGCTCTAGCCTTACAGAATTTTCCAAGGTCTTTGTTGTCGTGGACGCCATCGACGAGTATCCCGAGGTTGAACGGCGGATACTACTCCGGCATTTGGCAGCAATAGGTAGCAGCGTCAACTTGATGATCACCTCGCGACCCCACATTTATCCAGAGCCCTCCTTTCCGAATCTTGAGACTCTAGATATTCGTGCAACAACGGAGGATATTCGAAAATATGTGGAGGCACAGATCAGCTTGTCGCCGCGTCTGTCAAAGCACGTTCAGAGCCTACCCGAGTTACAAGAAGTAATTCATTCAACAATCAACAGTCGATCTGTGGATGGAATGTAAGCCGTGATGATTTATTGTCCAAAAGCAACCCACATAAATTCTGCTCAGGTTTCTTCTATCCAAACTTCACATCGAATCGCTTAGCACAAAGGCCACGATCAAGGCAGTTCGAGAAGCTCTAAAAACCCTGCCAAAGAACCTTCATGACAGCTATGATATTGTGATGCAGCGAATCGAAGGCCAGAGGGAGGAAGACAGGACCATTGCTCATTCAGCCATTGCTTGGGTTGCGAATGCAAAAAGGCCATTAACAGTTCAAGAATTACAAGCTGCTCTCGCTGTTGAACCAGGTACACGACATCTCGACGAGGAGAATGTTTTGGACATTGAGATTATTCTCGCTGTCTGTGCTGGGCTCGTCATCGTGGACGAGCAGCGTTCTGTGGTGCGACTGGTCCACTACACAACACAGGAATATCTGGACAGCAGTATGGCCCAGCGATTCCCAGATGTGCAAACATATATCACGCGCACTCTGCTCACCTTCCTTGCCTTTGAGGGACTTCTGGATCCATCTTGGACCAGTCTGCCCCAGGCCAATCTGCCGCCTCTCGTGGAGTATTGTCAATATTGCCTTGTTCATGCAGTCGGACAGCCGAAGGTCAGCTAATAACCATGATTTTAGAGTTTCTTGGTTGCGCCGTTCTATGGAAGCAAACAATGGGGCGGAGATGGGGCTCGCCGCCATGGAATTTCAATCATTGGCCATTTGAAGTCTCCGCATTGTGGATTGCTACAGTGATGAA
>JARJLF010002110.1:0-49941 GCA_029378395.1 Mycena leptocephala | reverse complement strand
CCCCGCCGTGAAGGAGAAGCTCGGACAAGCTGCTGTTGCCATGAACGGTGAATATACATCCACACTCTCGATATATCACGCTGATAGGAATTTCCAAGAGGCCGCCGAATTGTAGGTGGTCATGCACAGCGAGGCGGTCAAGCAGCTGTCGGTACGTCTCCCAGTCGTCATCGTGCCATCGAAAGTCACCACTTCCGCTCGTACTCGCTTTATCAGTTGGCGTACGATGTGGCGCCCGGTTCGTTGAAGACGCTACTCCGCCCGTTGTGAAGGAAAAAATTGGTGATGCTGCTGGTACGTATCTTCACTGACACTATGTTACGAATCAGGACTCAGTGTCAGTAGATGCTGCACGCCGGTGCGCACAGGCCATCGAGGACGCTACCCCGCAACGGTGAAGCAGAAAATCGGACAAGCATCTGTTTTCATCGACAGTGAGTGCAGATTGATATGCGCTAAGCCTTCTCAAGCCTATCCCTACACCTTCGTACTCCAGCTCTACCTGCCCCTGTCAAATACGGTGTCCTTGGAGTTACAGGAGCCGCCGTCCTCGCAGCCCCCCTCGCGCCTGCTATCCTCGGTGGGATGTACGGTATAGGCGCAGCTGGACCAGTAGCCGGAGGCGCCTTCGCTGGAATCCAAGCCTCTGGTGCCGTTGTAGCTGGCAGCTCTTGGGCCGTTGTTCAGAGTGTTGCGATGGGTGGCGCACTGCCTTTAATAGGGACTGTCAGTGCTGGTGCCATAGGAGGGGCTGTTGGTGCAGCCAGCGGAGCTGTCGCCGGTCATGTTCGCGGTACGAATGGAACCGATACTGCCGCTGGTTCAGATGATGGCGGGCCTGGCGGTGATGGCCAACCTGATGAGAAGGACAACCTTGGGTGCGTGAAATTATGTGTCTGATTATGGTGTGAGCTGACGAAGCACAGAGACGAAGAACGCACAGAGACTGAGCATCAGTAAAACTACAGGTTTGTCTTTGGCATCTTACGTCTTTGAAACCTGTCTTTGAAGTCCTCGAAACTCCGCTTCGGATCAATCCCGTTGTCACGCAATCGCATGACAGATGGGATCAAATGGTTCGTTGCTCTTGCCTCTTACCCTCATCCTCTCCCATCTCCCGCCCTTCACATTCCTCTCGTCAACTGCCTTCTCTCCTCAAGACATCTTGTCCAAGACATGGCCTTCATCAAATTTAATCCCTCTTGTTGTATCCCCCGCTTCCCCCGCTTCCCACGCAAGACACGAAGACTCGCAAGAGCCCCGCCTCTCAATACCTGCAGTCTCCTCAAGTGCTCAAGGTCCCCTCAATCCTCTGGCTACCCTGATCTTATCCAAGCCCCAAGTTCTGAGCTATCATTGAACCCAGCCGTTGTCGAGTCCCCCGTCATCAAGCCATCAAACTCCCTTTTGAGCTGTCCGCGCGCCGCCAATCAGCGCATTGTATCGCAAGCGGTATCAAGTCTACCGATAATTGGTTGAGAGGTACTTTACGGTGCGTCGAGTATCATATTTACCATGTATCGGACTGATGTCGGCCTTTACAGAGCCTTTCCTCTTGTTGCTGCAGCGTCATTCTAGTGCGACCAAGTTCTGTTCGGCATTCCAGAATGGGACCAGCCCCAGCCCCATTGGAAGGAGGTGACGGAGCACGCGAAGGAGTTTGTGGAGCACCCGAGCCGCAAGCGGAGCTAGCTGCAGCGGCTCCGAGGTTGGCGACATGGTTTTCGGACGATGAGGTGATTAAACTCTCTGATTAGCTTGTCGTTATGTAGATTTGCTCAATGAATGACTGCTTTTGCCCAACTAATTGCCCTCTAAGCCTACATGAGTAACCATTTAGAGTCTTTCGTTCAACTTTCATGCATCTTTCCGAGTATCTTACACAAAGACGTCGACATCTTTCCCGTCTTGCCCAAGACATTTGTCTTACCCAAGACGATGGGACCTGCTTAGCGAAAGACGTCACGTCTTTGGAAAAATCCATCTTTGGCGTCTTTGGCGTCTTGGGAAAGACGTCAAAGACGCAAAGACAAACCTGTAGTTTTACTGATGAGGAGAAGAAGAGCGTCGAGTCTACCTTGCCAGTGAGTACGGAGAAGTCCATTTACAAGGACGTGCCACGGCTTAGTCGTCGATACACGGACTCGGAGAGCAGGTCCAAGTTGTAGATTTTGTCTGTACTTTTGCGTCGTGTACTTGATATGTGGTCTAGTTTTATACTAGTTGTCAGATGATTGCTGTAAGTCAACCTTCCGCCGCATCCGTTGTGCTCTGCTCAATCTGTGACTGAATGTCTATTAAAGTATCTGAGCACCATGAAAGGATCTCTGACAGATGTTCCCTTCAATTTATTTCATCCTGGTCCCTTGAGAAACACCAATTCTTATCGTGCGAATTTCATGCACAGCCACAGTATTGAACCGCAGAAAGGTCAAGTGCATGGCGATGTAGACTATACCTCTATGAAGATATGAGACTATATAGACTTGGCGCAAAGCTATACCAACTATGCAGTACTATATATTTTGGGCAGGGAGCTACAGCGTGCTATATAAGGGGGTCAAGCTTAGTGATGTTCTGGCTTTGGCCTCAGGCCAAAAAGCCATAGCCTTTTGACTTTGGTACCAAGGCCAAAGCCAAGCCAAAATTTTGGCCTGGCGTTACTTTTGGCCTGGCCTGACCATCTCTCAGGCCAAAGCCGGGCCAAAAAGCCAAGGCTTCTGGACCCCCTCTGTGTGCAGTAACATGGTCGAAAAAATGTTGACAAAAATATTCACATTGAGTCCATAGAGGTCATTTCACCCGTTGCACCCCCATTCGGAGCTGCGTTTAAGTACCATATCACAGATTTGTATTCAAATGGTCCGTGGAAGATCTAATTTCGACAAAAACAAAAAATTTAAGATCCATTCTGGAAGATCTGTTCGGAGTTTTGGTTGTTCCCAAAATGCTAATAAAATCTTTAGAACCTCTCTAACTTTCATAAAGCTTTATCTGAACACTCCACACCTTTGTTCTCGTGCAAGTATAAACTTGATGGAAAAGCCATGGCCCCGCCCAAGCCGAGCCAAAGCCAAATGTTTTGGCCTGGCCTGAGATTTCAGCGAGCCAAAGCCACTCAAAGCCGAGCCAAAGCCATAACATCACTAGTCAAGCTACGGCACTATCCGGACTATGCTGACTACATACGTCTCCATAGGCTGTGGGATTTTTCCAGATGCAGTGCGGCCAACGACAGGCTCCTCGATGTCACAGTTGGTCTCAGCAGGGCCAAAATGATGGATTTGCGGATGCAAGCAAGGACAGGAGACAGATATTCACAGAAAGCATCGAAAAGGTCCTTGATGAGAGAAGAAAGGGGCGATGTTTGGCCCTTTCCGCTCCTTTCTGGAACAATCAATCTTGGTAAACACGACCTTACCGATCAATCGCTTCTCTTCCACTTCGTCATTCGACAGTCGAAGTTTTTCTCGCGTCCGCGCGATCGTCAATATGCGTCCTCGCTTGGCCCTCGCCCCATTTCACGGCCACTCCGAGCATGGTCTTCTTGATCAGTGCTATTGAGTCCAACCCCGCATTCCCGGAGCTCTGTGCTAGGCTGCTGACCCGCGCGGGTCTCCGGCTGGGCGCTTGCATGACGCTCATCGATTGCATTATGTGCATGGCACTCATTCCCTAGGCCAGGTGTTGAGAAGTCGGAATGATTCTACGGTACAGCAGGTCGTACAGCTTCAACGCCAAGGTAAAGTACCTGCCTTGGCTTGAAGAATATTCACTACATTTTGATGGCCCCTCTTGGTCCGAGGTCGGCTGAGGTTGGCCGAGGTTGGCCAAGGGAGTCAAAGCCTATCAACATGCCGCTGCATTCGCCGTGACTCCATCCAGCAATAAAGGTGGTCTCAAATAGGTCTCTCCATTCAACACGTGTATCCAGCCCTGAAAAAAAGTAACTGTAACACCAGAAAAGGGAACGTGTATGTGTGGCTATACTGACTTCGTTATGGGCGATCTGGAGCGCATGGTTGACAACGGCGATTTATATCTTGTGAACGGGACTAAAAAATCATTCAGAAGCCAGTCAAATGTCTCTGAAAATTGAAGGCCGCTCAGGCTGGATCCGCTCTTTATTCTTTCTGACTTCATTCTTTTACTGGAAACCGCGGACTCTTTTGAGGACTTGGGCCCTAAACCACTTCCAGCAGATGCCAAACGCACCGAGAATCAGACTCTCTTTCTTTGAGGGTCAAAGTGGCAATTACCTCTTCTCCGTCAACTTTGAAAGAGAGCCGCAACGGCGATCTCGATTGTCAGCTCGAAGCCTGCCAATATTCTTTCGATAAATGGTGGCTGCCCCTTTTCACGGGTTTGAGCCGCGGGGCTTCTTTCTCGGTTCTATTGACTGTATGAGGGGGGCGGAGCAGTGGCCAACGAGGAATTGTTCGACACCTCAGATGAATACTTCCCGGCCGATCCCAAGGTTCGTGTTGGTCTCATGCCAGTCGTCCGAATCAGGCTAATGATTGCAGCAGAATTACCCTCTTACATCCGTCATTAATGAGTAGGTTCTCAATTGTGCGAGTCTTGTTCAGAACAGTGTTGGATTTGATTGTTTCCTCTAGTCTTCCACTGCCAATGTTGCAGTAACGCACGACGTTGAATGGTATCTGTGCTGAATGAAATAGGTCGCCTGGATTCTGGACAGATTTACAGACTCGCTCAGGCTTAATAGACTCGGAAACGAAACAAAAAACAAAAACCGGAAGTTGTAGAGAAGCTTAAATCTCTCTACAACGACGCTCAGAAGGACTTCCGGAAGTCGTTCCGCAGCTTTCATCGGTGCTAAAGGGGATAATATCCCCGAGGACATCTTTAAAACCTTGAAGGGTCCTCTCTACTAATTCAGCGATGGGATTCGTCCCGAAGCTGAGGCGGCTGTTCATCAGACCCAACAAGATTTTGGTAAGTTGTTGTCTGAGATCCGCCAGAAGGCTCTGGCCATGCAGCTTGCTAAGTTGCAGCTGTTCAATTCTTGCGGGACGTCAACGTGCTTGTAGCGTCCCTCAATGCGTCCCTTCTCGAATTGGTGGCTCAGCTCCATGCTGACATTGGGAGCGAGAACAATACTTCGCGTTGGAATCCCTACATTGCCCGCGTCGTCAACACCCTTTGTCGGAGCCTGAACAACGCAAAGTTTGCGGTTGAATTTCGACCTTCCTTGGACCCCCCCTCCCCCTCCCTCCTTCCATAAAGGGAATGAGTTTCCTACCCTAGCGGCGGTCCGTGCTTTCCGGTCATGTGCGTCCTCACCGCCACCACCCCAATTCGCCACAAAATTCCAACAAAATTCATGATTTGTTTCACATCATTGAGGACATTGTTCCAGTCCTGTCCAACCATTATGTGAGTGCTAATGCATTGCATTTGACTCATTTTCGTTGTCATATGGCCCACTATTGGTCTACAAAACTGAACTGAATATTCCTCAGCTTACCATCTACCGAGGCAAAGCCTGCCCACCTTGGCAGATCTTCGCTGATGGTGGTGTGCCTATCATGGCTGACCCTGGTCGACCTGGGTCCAGGTTGGTGGCGGTGAGATGGTGCAACACCAAATGCCCATCCTCTAGCTATTTTTGCGCTTATAAACACATCATTAAGAGGCACAGGGTAGCTTCAGTGCTATACAAACATACTGTATACCTGGACTCTGTTAGGTGATATAAAGGAGAGTCAGAGCGAGCTCCGACTACTGACTGTAGTATTCAGAGCACGACCGCGGTGACGCCGCGGCATGTTGTACTCTGAATACACTACCAAGGAGATATACCCATAAACACCTATAACTGATTCAAGGGATTTATTCCTATAAAAGCGACCCAGAGACTGCATAGATGAAGTGGCAGACTTAACATGTTGCGGTACATTAAACTGCGTAGGAGAGCGCCGCGGTGCCACCGCGGCGCCTCTCTGCCAAAGACATAGTTGTGTTAACGGTTACATTATGGAGGAAAGCGGCCGCAGCGTCCCATAACTGTGTATAACCTACCGCGGAGCCTACTAACGGGCCGCGGTCGACATAGACCCATTGTTACCCTAAGACAGGGAACTGCCAAAGCGATCGGACGATCACGTGGTGCCCGGCGCGACGCGACCTGTCAAATCAAAGACATACAAGTCCTAATTCGGATTCTAACGATCGGATTCAGGCACTCCGGTACTTCGCGGGCCAAGCACTGCCCGCGGCCGGATCCACCAAAGACAAGCACGAGGAGGATGTATTGAAAAGGCTGGGTTCAACCCCAGGCCGCGCGGCATCGTACTGCGGGTGCGGAAGGCACCGCGGTATTGCCAATATACCAAATATAGACCGCGGGGGTCAAAACCGACGATCTCCCGGCACCAAGAGCATGCGGGATCGACGAAGAACCACGAGGGAACGAACCTACATGACCAAGCACCACATCTCAGTTACTATATCTAGTTTATCTCCTTTCGTTTGTACTATTACTATAAAAGCAGCCTGTAGAACCCGCATACAGCCAGTTCATCGCACCGTCTATCGGCGTGGGTGTCCTCAGGCATATTTCGCGGAGATTCGTTTACTATCTCTGTTTGTAACTTGTCTATAAATTGAAGTTGGTTGTTGGCTCGAATTGTCAAGCAAGGGACTCATCAGTTAAGCTTCAAACGGTTAACCACCTGAGAATTGGTTGTGACTTGTCAGCTGCTTTGCCTTCACACTCGTCAGGGAGAGTCCTGTCATTAGCTGTTGGATCGATTAGTTGGACTTTGCAATCAACGCTTAAGCCGTTACTATAAAAGTGAAGGAAACGTCCCTAAACGAGGACAAGTTTAGGTCTGCTGTACGGGAGAGTCCTGCAGTAAAGAGAATTGCCAAGGAAGAAACAGCTTGCCTCATTATAGCAATTGGAATTGGCCATTGCTGGGGATATTTTGTGAACACCAAGTACAAACTCTGCCCTGAAGTGATAGAACTATCTTTATAGTCACTACCTTCTTGTATCCGTCTCATACAAACGTTCATCCAACGCCGCGGCGGAAAGATAACTGCTGTAACTTGCCAAGTGAAGTGCCGCGGGGACTTTGTTAGTGCCTCATAGTACTTGTTTCGTTGTTAACTGTACAATCCAAACCTGCTGGCCGCATACTACGGTCCGGACCCGAACTCACTAAGGATTGCGCTAGTCTTTTGGGAGTGATAAGATATTGTTTGTGTGGTTTTAGTGTTGTTTCACAACACGCTATAACTAGCATATTCAAGATGTATGGTAAGCGCACCGTTTCAGCGGTCTAAATTAGACTGCCAATTCACCTTAGTTGTATTGGTAATTACTGTTTCTACCACTCGTAACTGTGAGCAACCAATAGCCTCTCAATTAGACTGAAATTCCCACTATATTTCGGGCAAGCCACCAGCTGAGAAACAGGAGTTTCCTCTAACATGACCGCAATGCTGGTTTCCGACAGGGAGGTTGCGGTAAAGGTTCGCCAAAATGACCAATGTGGATCTGTAGGGTTATTGGACCGATCACATAGTGCAGAAATGTTGTCCACTAAGACCGGAGCGTTGTGCATGCACTTTGAACGAAAGAAGATAAATCGCAACCCGGGGAAGAGAGTGGTGAGAGTGATAATCCGCTCGAAGGCCTGGTACTGTTTTCTCGACGACTCGGTGTTGTAGATGGAAATGTAGGTTAATCGCGCGTACAGCAGAACGTAGGACCGCACGCACGGGAGAAGATATTCCATCAGTTTGAAGAAATATCTCTCCAGTCTTTCTGGTATTTTATCCCACAAAGTAATAAGACGTAGCTGCCGTTCCTCTCCAGTGCCGAAGAACGATGTGATCTTCCCGGAGACAATGTGGGGACCCAATCCTAGACGGTGCGCTGCGCGGTTGACGTGGGTCTCCAGGGCCTGCCCAACGACCACGCATAGCAGAATATCCGACACACCCTCTTGAGATCTCATAAATCCCGACACTTCCTCTGAAAATCCCTCCGTACTTACTTCCAACCCGCCATCGCGATCCTCGTCGTGGTGGGACCGCACTTCCTGATAAGGTTTTGCGCGGTCACTTCCCCCACAAACACATTAAAATTGATAGAGAGTGTTGATTATCTTGTGCCTGTTCAATATCACGATGAAATAGCAGCGTAGATAGATTACTGAAGCCAAAATTTCATGTTAAATTTGTATTCACTAGCGGCGTGTTACAGGAAGTACACTGGCGCACAGGTGAGTGCGACTCGGGAACCGAAATGCGCCGCGCGTTGCGCAGCTTGCTCAGGACCCAACCCGTATTCTCCTTCACCCTCTTCCAGCACCGCCGCCTGGCGGGATATATACATATTTCTCCCGCTGTCACCCTCGGAAAAGCACCTGCCTTGCCCTAGCGAGACTTACCTGGAGAGGGCCCTGTGTCCCAGGCGCAGTCTTTGTCCGCCACCATGTCCCCATGAAATGGAGCCTAAATAGCGATGTGAAGGCGCATTCCGAAACATGGCCAATCACCTGGAGAGCGCATGGGTTCAAAGGCCACCGACTTTTCTAACATCAATCAATCGGCAACGGCGGGGACATTCCTGGAAGAGCCGCACGCGCCGTCGGCGAATACCGGCCGAACCTCCGTCAGCTTTGGCTGGGCACCGGCGCATCGGGGATGGTGGTGGGAGGGAGCAAGAGAAGGTGTCATGATGTGACAGAGAATTCAACCATTCCCAAAGCGGTCGTGTCGGGTTTGCTGAAAGGTGTGTCGTACTTGCTGAAAGAAGACACAAATGTGTCGATTTTTCAGAGATTTTACGCAATATTGTTGCGGGTGGTTCGCAGGCCAGCCATAACCGTCACGTAAAAATCCCGTTCAAAACCTTTTGACGGGACAGGGCTGTTGCTGTTTACGGGTGGCCGTCACACCCATAAATACGGCAACGGTGTGCATCCCTGATAGTTGAACTTCAAATAAAACAATGATGAAAGGGCTCATATACCTCTGGGAGAGTGAGCATGATGATTACCTATGTTAGGAGTACTTTTGAAGTGTTTGGAAACATCTACTGGGGCCCTCAGTTCGTTTTGTCAGAACCGTATAAGTTAGCTGTCAAACAAGTTAGTTTCGCCAAGCGAGGGAAAAGTATCGTAAAGTACCGTAAAGTTAGCCCCACCAAGTCAAACTGATCAAAGTTGAAGTTAGCTATCACAAGTTACTTTATTCACTCTCTCTAAACACCGTAACGCTGAGCACGAAGCAAATTCTGCCCATGCTTACTGAGCACGGGCACAAGGACACTGCGCTCCTGCTTGCGCAGCAGACGACGTATCCGGGCTGGGGATACTGGATAGAGAACGGGCCAACGACGACGGTATGTCCGCTGTGATTTTTTTCTCGTTCATTCTCGCTAAGTTGCAATGCAGTGGGAGCACTGGCTCCTTACCGCGCGCTCGCACGACTATGTAATCTCCGTCTTCACATTTTCTTCCTAGACTCACTGGCACTTAGACGTTCCTCGGCACGTTTGAGGACTGGTTCTGCAAATACGTGCTTGGAATCCAATCCACCGACGTTGCGTTCCAAACTGTCTCGATCGCGCCCGCGGTCACGGGTTCGCCCACATCCGCCAGTGGATGGACGCTGACGCCGTTCGGGCACCTCACTATGTCCTGGATCAATGCTAGCGGCACACTGTCGCTGAATGTTGGCATCCCAGTCGGTGTCACCGCGACCGTGTCGTTCACTGCTGGCGCGCAAGTTCAAGAGGGCGAGAAGCCTGTCTCACAGAACAGTAGTGTGACTGTACCTGCGGCGCTGAGTGTGCGCCGATGAGCGTCTCCGTGGGGTCTGGACAGTATTCATTCGTGGCGAAGTGATGGGGAGTGTATTTATTGGGGAGGGCGAAAGAGCATAAAGGAATTTCTGGTTGCCGCGATTTCTGTAATATCACCTTAACCTGAACGACGTTCCGTTGAATGAAGGCTATATGAGCAACTCTTTATTAAATGATAAGGGTGCAGATACCCATCCATAAGAGTACGATAACAGAAGTATACAACGAGCTCGAGATGAAAGCTTTAAAGCTTCATCTCGTGAATATTACAGAACCTCATCAACATTCTCGTGCCTTGGTTCAAACATGACTCTGAACGGTAGAGGAGTGCGACCCGACATTCCCTCGTATTCTTCCAGGGAGACGGGCTCCGAGGGGATAGACTTGACATTGAACGCCCAGAGGATGCGAGAAATGGCCAGGAACAATTCACGTTCCGCGACTACCATGCCCGGGCAAATCCTTCGGCCAGCCCCAAACGCGAAGTGGTCACGAAGTTCAGCATTTGTCAGCTTCGCAGATTCTGCGCAGGAAAGCTCGTCGCCCAAGTAGCGGTCAGGGTTGAAAGTGTATCTGGGGGCAGTTGATTTCGGCTCAAGAAAGCAAACATCGCTTACGAGTCTGGATAACGCTCCTCGTTATGGTGGATAGTAAAACAGTCAAGGACGACAGCCGTGTCCTTGGGAATGAACATGCCGTTATACTCATAATCCTGCGTTGAAAAATGAGGGGTCGCGAGCCAAAACGGTGCATGGACCCGTTGAACCTTCAAGTCAACTTCAGCTCTGGGAAATACGGAAACCAACAGGACCTTACCTCTTTGATTATGGCACGAATGTATGGCAGGTGAGGCTCGTTCTCAGCGCTTGGCAAACAATCCTGTCCAACAACTCTGTCTAGCTCCTCATGTGCACGAGCCTGAATTTCAGGGTGCGACGGGATGAGGGCGAGAAACCATTGAATAACCCCGGAAGTCTACTGCACAGTCAGAAACAGTTGCTGTTAGAAAAAACTGGAGGACAAACTGAGTGAACGCCACCGAGGGTGAAAACCGCGGCAAGCATGCATGTGTCGGTCCAATCGAGGTTCTCGATTTCTGTCGTTTCAATCAGAGTCCTGACAAGGCATTCCGGTACGATTTCGCCGGCGTCCATCCGCCCTTTGACATCCTGATACATGGTCCCGTAGACCTCAATAATGGCTCTGTGCAATTGTCTCCCTCGGGTTCTAGTTCTGGTCGGGATCCATTGCAGCGGTGTGATGAAGTCGATTGGGTTGGAAAATGGCCCTGCAACTTCAATTAGAGAACCGCGAAAAATAAAAATCGCGTAACGGACCAGTTAAATCCATGAATTCCATAGCGAGCTGAAGTGCCCGGTCAATCAATGGTGTCGTGGACCGAGTGGTACGCGTCCCCAATGATATGGTGAGCATATTACTATCGAACGGCTATTAGATGCTCAGCTTGTGTCCTGATCAGACGTACTTTAAAGCATAACGGCCGGCATAATTCGCAGGATCCAGCGGTAGAGTGCCTTGTTCGATTCGTCATAGAACGAGCGGACGAGTATCGCGGCCTCGTAGTCAAGTACATCAGCATATTTTTGGATGGCCTTCGGGGTCAGAAGCTGCATTACAAGCCGACGGTGATGCTGCTTGGATTAACTTAGAGGTTGCAGAGCAGAATGAAGATTCCTACCCTCCTGGACCGCGGATGGTAAGTATCTGGACCGCGAGTGAGGGGATGGATACTCACCACTTATCATCATAGGGCGACGCCGTGATGGCCCTTCCAGCAAGAATGGTTTGATTTTTCATAAAATATTGTTTGCGGCTGGAGAAAATCGCCCCTTCTTTGACCAAGAGGTCATGGGCGATTTTTGGATCGGATATCACGACAAAGAGTTGGTTCCCCATCCAGATGGAGAATAAGGGGCCGAAGTTCTTCGCCCAGCCGCTGAGAGCGCGTTCCGGATACTTCCGGAGGAATGCGTAGCGTAGAAGAGGGCCAGGAGGGATTAATATTCCGTTGGCATTGCGGATATTCTTGCGAAAGAGGAAAGGTACAATGGATGCTGCTAACAAGGTGCAAGCAAGCGCCATTGCCAGTGCATACGAGGAAACCTGCAGGTGCTGGTCAGATTGAATGAATAAATCCTTCAGTTTGGAATAACGCGCACGGGAGGGTGTAAAGTCGATGAGGAAACCAATGATACAGCGTTTTTTTACCCCCGGTTCGTTCCAGGTTTAAAGCATTCTGGCCATCCCTCATTTGGCTAAATGACAAATTCCCGACCGGGATATCTTACCAACGTGAAGGCGAGAAAAACGGCCTTGTTACCGTAATCCATGCCCCAGCACTTGATGAAATTCATTGTCCATGGAACGCGGATCCCTTCCGTGTCCGACTATACTGTTTGCCGGAGTCCGAAACCGCCTGGAAGTAATGTGTTTCTGAGTAATTGGTGGACTTCTGCGGTGGAGCTTTCAGAAAGTCCTGGACACTGTATGAGCCCCACACTTCTAAGTATGCGTTGCCAACCACGCCACACCGGGTTAATCTTTCGTCAGAGCCATTACGGGCTGCCGATCATGTAGAGGGATTTGAGATTTTCTTCCTCGCGTGGATTCAATCACGTCAATATCAGACTTTTGACAAATAACCTGTGACCTTGTACAAGCCCGATAGTAAAGCCCGATAAAGGCCGGAAAAGATTGCAAGATCACAAAGTACGCAAGCCTATGTCCGGATATCACAAGCTTCAAAATTTGGCCAAAATAAATTTGTTTTCTGCCCTGCACCAGTAATTTGTGGCACATTTGAGTGTACCGGGAAAGATGTTAACCAGTACAACGATCAGCTATCTTTACCAAGGTCAGTCCGTGATTTTAGATACGGGGTTTCTCGCACTTTTCGGCTTGTGAGCTTATCGGCTAGCATTGCCAAGTCAAAAACCGAGAAAAGGCACAATCAAAATGTCAAATCGCTGATCTTGAAGAAGACTACTGATTTCCTGCATATCGGTCTAAGCCGGTCGACTTGGGACATTTGTGGTATCGAACAGAATTTTGAGACACATCGCAGCCAATGTGCGATCTACGACGGCCACTCACGGTCTACTTGAGAGCACATCCGCGCTAAGACCGACCAACTGGTTATAGTAGTAGAATCTGACACTTAGCTGGGTCACCTGACGATCTCTGTCATTCCCGCCCGAATTCCGCCCGAATATGCCCGCCCGGGTCCGCCTCAATCAATATAAAAATTGTACCCTATACTGTACTATAACAACTATAGCGCGCTATCGCGGCAGAGCCCACTAACCGGTGGGTGTATCTACACTACACAACTTGAAGTTCAATGTAAACATGTACCCACTTTCGAGGCTCTGTCGCGAAACAAACATTGATGTGCCCAAAACATATTCATGCGGCGTCTGATAGATCATCTACATTCAAACAATCCGTCTCCACCTCTTGAATATCAAATGCATTACCTTCGAGAATTCTGTATGATTCTGCAATCAGCAGATATTTATGGACACTATAGCTGGTTATACTATCCAAGTTGATTTCATCCCCAGCAAGGAACTTCACAAGTGGATTGAAGATCTGCTGGGTTAATTGTTATATAGAAACTGGGGAGACCCTTGTCTATCATCAGACCTCGTATCTGATTTCGCATGACCAATTTAGACTGTGAGGATCCTGACACACGAGAATTAATCACATTTACCTCCTTCATAAGCCTCAAAACCCGACGGTCTTGCATTTATTATTAGTCAGACTAAATTTTGTTTACAGACATGGGCTATCACCGTTTGCTATTCGTTCCGATACAATGTGAACGACTGCAGGTGAAACTGTAGCAAACTAAGCAGCAACATGGTCAAAGTAAGAGCGTTTGACCTTCAGGCTAGTGCGCAACAGAACTTGTCTTCTCTGAAGCATGTTGAAAGCTGTGAACAAAAATGAGTAGTGCTCCTGAAATCTACGATCGGAGAGCTCGAATAGATGCTTCACATTAGATGGATAGTGGGGTTTTACGCCTCTGATCCTCGCAGAAGGTCACACATCTCCAAATGAGCTTCGAAAGGCAGCTATAGACCACCTGAAAATGCCAGGAAAAAATTATATTGGAATGCCGCATCCAGTTAACGAGTTTAAAATCCGGTTTTATTCCCAATGATCTATCCGACGCTATATCCTTACAGTCTGGGAGGCTCTAACTACCACTGAGTCAAATGGGATAGGTGCAGATGCTGGACGGTTTAATATATCAGAGAGTACTGGAAGACTGTTTGGTGTAGTACTAACACTATCAGCAATGTCGGATTCCGGAACATCGGAAGAGGTTGAAGCGACAATTCCACTGGAAGGAACAACCTGTTGAACATGAAATGGGCATACTGTTTCGTCGGGTTGACCATCAAATACACCGGCATTAATTTCTAGGTCTTTGTACAACGGATTGTGGGTTTTCAACCAGGAGAGAGCATTCAACACCTTTTCTTTCCGAACGGTCAATGGTTTAGCTTTCTTTTGGAGTCGCTCTGAGGTCGGAGGATTGGAACCGACGAAATAACACAAATGCGTGTCATGACATCGTCAATGGATGATGGCAAGACCTTGGCTATTTCAGAAGGCCCTTGTGGATACACTATTCCGTGGCCTCGAGTCAGTGGTGTTGAATAATCATCCTCTTCCTTCAGTTGAATGATCCAGCATTTTGCCCGACATCTGGCAATCATGGCCCCTTCTATCACAGTAAGTTCTCGCAGCTCAGGTAGGATAAGACCCAGATAATTATAATTGGCTATAGAGAGCCGGGGAATTTTACCACCTTCAGCAGGTAAGAAGAACTGTATTACCATCTTCGTCCGAACCAATGCCATCCGAATCAAACAAAACTCCGTCAAAATCCCCGTCTGAATCAAAAGGCATGGCATCCTCACACGGTAAAGGTGGGTGTACACAATCTGGGTCCAACCAGAGCAGTGGCGTGGCAGGCAAAACCACATCTTGATTCCCACTAAATTGCATGTTATCCGGAAGATCTCCAGCATCCATCGTAATATCAGGAGAATCACCCGCATTACGGGATCGGCACTGGCGTCAACATTATCTATGTCCATAGAAGATGTTGAATTTGTGACGTTTGATTCGAGAGCATCATAGTCTGGGCGGCGTAGCTGGCTGAGATGAAAATCCTTAATTCTAAGGCGTTTCTGGTCCTGGACTAGGATACATCCAGAGCAACTTCCGGACACAAAAGTAGCCAAGGAGTCAGCAGAAACGAACCGTTGGAAATTCTGAACTAAATCCCGTTTTTTCACCCATGGGCACCATTGTAGGCCAGTCTGATCGTATATTCTGTGGAAATCTCCAGCCCCGGCGTCATCTAGGTGTGTTTCTTGCATCGCCAAACACCTAGTCGTTGTTCATCAATTAATTATTTCAAAAATTTAAACTTGTGGTTTCCCCTTTGTTACTCCACTTTTAGCAATTGAGAATGGTGGCCTTTGGTTGTCGCATTTGGAATTCCATTACGGAACACCCAATTGGTCACCGCAACGCGACACACTGCGCAACGATTCTGAACCAACGTGTCCGGAGTGGTTTTAAAGGATTTCACTACTCAGTTGTATTGAACCTCGATAGTAATCACACACAAACTCCGAACCTTCGAGCTTCAAGGATTGGAAATTTTACATTAGTGCGCGCGGATTGAAGTAAGCTTTTCGTTTTTGTCAAGTGCAGAGCTGTTTCCCGAAGAATCAATTGGATTGGTAGCTTGTGGAAGGTAACAAAAAATATAAAAATACCCTCACTCTTACACATACTCTTTCTTTCCAATTTCCACCCCATGTCTTCCCCTCATCGTGAACCCCCACCAACCATCGGATGTCAGAACTTTGGACTCGTCTTGCGGATCATGCGAAGAACATCTCGGAATGGCAGGATACGAGTTTGCCCTCACCTCCGACTTCAATCTTGCAGAATATTTGGAACGGGATCGAGAGCGCGGTCTTGGTGAGTCCGGATATTATACTACAGCCGATAGTTGATCTTACCTTACTGAATTTCCTGGGGACAACGACAAGAGGCGATGCTGAGGCAGGAGATAGAAGAATTATAGTGAGCTGTTAAGGCTGTAGAAGAATTGCAACAGTCCGCCAGTGACCCAATAGTCGTAGCGGTTTTGCGTTCTCGTGTCCGCAGACCCGAACAGTGCATCTTATTTATTTCAATCAGCGTTTAAACGGTTAAACTGGCACACCGGCGAAAAGATTATCTTGACCTATGTCAATATGTTAGCAGAGAGTAGATAAACCTGAAGAGAAATTAAAGCTTGCAGATTCTTAGTAATTTAATTGCGTGCAAAACCGGCGCGGAAGTGGCCACAACCAGAAGCCCTTTTAGGACTTGCAATATTTATTCTTTGTCCATGAGCACTGAAAGTATCGCTGAAATATCAACTTTCAACAGGTGTATTGACTTAGGTCAATATCTTTTCTTTCTGAAATTTACAATAGTGTTTGTTTCAAACGGGATATTAACCTAGGTCAATATGTCATTTGAAACAAAGACTTTTGTAAATTTTAGAAAGAGAAGGCATTGACCTAGGTCAATAGGCCTGTTGAAAGTTGATATTCCAGCAGTCCTTTCAGTACTTGCGGACAAAGAATAAACACATGAGTCCAAAAAGGGCTTCTGATTGCGGCTACTTCCACGCCGGTTTTGCACACAATTAAATTATTAAGAATCTGCAAGCTTTAATTTCTCTTCGAGTTTATCTACTCTCCACTAACATATTGACATAGGTCAAGATATTCCTTTTGCCGGTGTGTGGTTGCATGTTTAAACTGTTGACGGTTAACACGGTTAACAGCGAACACAGTTAAAGAGGTACCTAGATGTACAGTATCCCAGCCAGGCACAGACATTAGCCGGGTAAACTGGTTAACCTTAAACCCGTTAATGGTTCAAAACCCACCACGTTTAACGAGGCTCATCGGTAGTTGCCCAATTCAATTTTGGGCCGGTGGCTTTGATCAAAGTGGATTCGAGTTCGAAATACGGGGCTCGAATCAGGAAGCGATTCGAATCGCGATTCTGATGTTGTTGCTCCTCCGGAGTAGCAACAGCGATTCAGATCGATGCTGGGTTTTGATGGATTCTGCGTCGATTCTGACCCCCTGAATCGACATCCGAATCGACCTCTGAATCACCCTTCCCAGACAACTTTGACTTCCCCTATTCACAGCGCTATAGCAGCTGTGGGCAGTTTTTTTTTGGCTCTCAATTTAAATTGGTGCTCTTAGCTCTCGGTACTGAGCGCACCATTATTAATTTTCGGAGTTTTTGGGGCTCCAGATCTCCATGGTTTCATCTGAGCGCCGGAAAATGATCCTAGCGCGGTATTTGAGCCTCGATCTTCTCCTGAAAGTTCTCGCATTCCTCCAAGCTCGTGTATAATGTATTCGCACTGGACAAGAAAATTACATAAACGTACGGTGTCTTCAGGTCGCTAGAGATCTCGCTTGGAATTTTGGTATATATATTTAGCCGTGGCAAGCGCCGACGGACGGCTTTCATACCTCGAATATCCCACAACCAGGCTTTCTCAACAGTCATTCACTCCAAATCCAAATCCAATCCTTGAACCCAGATCCGTATCGCCGTTCCTGACTTACAAAAACTGTATACCATATCTATTCCTTCAATACTCGATATGCATTTTAGCCCAACGCCCAGTGAATAGCGAAACCGAAAGCTCGAGGAAGGAAGGATGAATACAATACGCAATACGCAATACACACAGTACACAAACGTAGGTAGGTAGGTAGGTAGGTAGAGTTAACGAATACAAGTCCATCTTCGTCTGCAAAAAAAGAAAAGTCCGCGCAGTGGCTCCCAAGTACTCAAGATTTTTTTGCACCCACACCTATGCCCAATATCCTCTACTCCGGACTCCTCTCCCTCATCTCATCCGCTCGCGCTCCTCCCACTCCATTCTCCCATCCCTCGACGCCGGGCGCAGACTATCCACACCAGGGAGCTTCGGGCTCGGGTTCAGCGCTTGGGGCTTGGGCGCGCCCCGGTGCGAGGCGAGCCGTTGTGCTGTCCATTACCGGGTGGGGGCGGAAGAGTTGGGGTTGGGGACTGTTGGCGGAGGGCCCGGGGGCGGAGGCGGAGGGGTTGTAGGAGCCGGGGCCAGGCGGCGGGTAGTGTGCGGGGGGCTGGTACGGCTGGGGAATGAGTCAGGGTGCGTTCGTAGAGGATACGGAAGAGAGAGAAGAAATGAGGATAGAGGGAGTGGGTGGCGGGGACGACAGGGAGTCGGAAGGCACGGAGTGAAGGAGTTAGGGAATGGAGGAAGGGCAGAAAACGAAGTAGTGTGGCCACGATTCCCAAAAGGAAATCGGCGCCTCTGCTTGGAAAAAAGCACGAAAAAAATGCCAAAGAAAGGGAGGCAAGCAGGGACGACGAAAGACGGGAGAACGAAATGGGGCAAAGAGGGAGGAGGAGGAAAGGAAAAGAACATACCTGAGGCTGCGGGGAGAGCACCATTGGGGTCAAGGACGCTAGAGGCCGCGTTTGTGCGGGTCCCACTGCGGGCGCTGCTCTGGACGGCGACGCGAGTGCGTCCGCTCGAAGAGGCCGCATTTGTTGCACAACTACGAATCCATTAGCAAAAGAACGAGAAAGAGGAACAGAGGAATACTGACGACTTTCTCAGATTACTCCTCCGCCACGTACTCGTTCGTGTCCGTGGTGCAGCAATTGAAAACCGTCTGCGCACGAGATCACTGAGCTCCGGCGCTGCGTCGTCCATGTGCACGCCTGAATCACGCCCGCGCCGCCGCCGCCGCCCTGGGCGGAGCCATCGGGGCGCTGAGGATAGTCCGGGAGGGGATACAGCACGTAACCGCTGTCCGCGGCGGGGAAGTGCTGGGGCGCGTACAGCGCGTGCGGGTGGGGATGGTATTGCGCGGGCATGTAGCCGCCCTGGCCGCGCGGGAGGTCATACGCGGCCTAGTGGTGCTGCGCTGCGGCGGGGCGGCGGGATGCAGCGCGTACGCGGGGGCGGGGGAGGGCGGTGGCTGGGGTGGACGGCGGAGCGGTCGAGGGAGGAGGCGGACGGCGATGGGGGGCGGGGACGCGCGGCGTTCGCACCGAGAGCGGCATTGTTTGCTAGTCGGAGCCGGGGGCGCAGCGTACGGGTAGGCGGGCTGGGGCTGGGCACTCGACATTGGATATGGCTCGACGCAATGGGGTTTCTGCTTGGTGGTGTTCTGGAAGTTGTCATATGCCGCGGGGTCGAGGTTTTTGTGTCAGTCGGTGGGCGAAGGGGCGGCTGATGGAGAGGAAGCTATTGGCGGGGACGCGTCGCTGGAGGGCGGGCGGCTATTTGCGCTGTTGGTCTGTTCCGTGAGGTAATGATAGAAGACTGAATCATCTGCGCATCTGCGATATACCTCGTAACATGGACGCCGCGCCATGGCCATCGGTGGTGGTAATGCTGCTGTACCAATCAACAGTGCTGGCGGCAGATGCTAGACGCCGCGCTTGAATTCTAGGGAAGATGCCAAGGACGCAAGGAGGAAGTGAGGAATGGCCGGAATTGAAGTTAACGACGAGCAAAGACGTGAGCGCAGCGAGTTACAGGCGTAAATGGCGGCGTCATGGAAGGGCTCGTCGACTAAGGAGAAGAGGTTAGATAGTCGTCAGAAACCTGTGAAGATGACGCACCGCGCCGATGCGTTATCATGAATTGAGCATTGAGTATTACTGAGTCGTCGGGCGTTCGGTCGCGGCGTCGTCTGCTCAAGAGTTTGCTTGAAAGGAATACGACGCGTGGCTATAGGAGTCGAATCTGAGCGAGGGGCATTTCTACGCCAAGATCAGAACTGAGGAATAGGTGGATAACAATACGGCGCACCAGTCAAACACGGACTGGACAAGAAAAAGGTGGCTGAGTGGACGAATAGAGGTTTATTACCGTATTTTTGGGTAGTTTTGGAAAGCTACTAACTCGATACCGCGCGCATGAGCAGTTAAAACAATTTTAAATAAAAATACATTAAAAGAACAGCTAGAGGCCATAAATGGACTGGTATGCGGAATTCGACGGCCGTGGAAGAGGTTGCTGGCAAGCGGTGAGGGAGAAACGTTTGTTTGTTTGGCAAGATCGTGTTTACCAGACTGGGAAGAGCCAAACATCGCCCCTTTCTTCCTCCCATCAAGGACCATTTCGACGCTTTCTGTGAATATCTGACTCCGCCCTTGATTTCATCGCAATTTCATCCCTCTGGCGCTGCCAGGGCGCTACCCTGCGACACTTCGGAATCTGCGGTCGGTGGCGCGTTTCCTACTAACCATGTCATTCATTCTCGTCTTCCTGCATCTTAACAGAATCGTCTTATCAGCTCGTGTTTCAGCTCCACATCTTCTGGTTATCCATCTCGCCCCCAAGTCTCGCTCTTCGGACCAATCTGTATCTGTTGCACACTGGTCATGTTCTTCCCTTGTCACGGCCTCATTATTCTTGTCCCACTGCATCTCTTTCGTATAGAGAACTGCCTGGGCAGCCAATGCTCCAATCATCGACATCACAGATGAGAGCGGAGGAATGTGTTTCTTAAAGAAACACTAGGAGATATCTCTACTTCCCAACGCCTCGTTTCCTTCAATTGACCTAGGGTTAGCCTCCATCCTCAAATCTGTTCTGCTCCTTCGATCCTCTGGAAAACACAGGACCTTTCGACAGCAGACTACTAGGCACAGTTCCTTCACGCAGCCTTCTGATGGACAAAGCACGACCGAGTGTCGATATTCCCCAGATATGGGACTCAGAGATGAACTGCTCACCATGAATCTTCCGCGGCCCCGTCTTCTGCAATCTGCAATGCATGCAATAAAGGGGATGCCAGTTTGCAACAGCAAAGGTGTGAATTCTTCATTTGCGTGTGACACTCGGATTAAAATTATAGAGTTCCACTCTCTTTTTTCTGCATTCGCGCGGCTCTGCAGTATATGTGAGGTACAGTGTATCTAATAAAGAGTTTTGATATTCATACAGGATACCCTTATTGCCGAATAGTACGGTGCCCAGTGGGACCGGTTCCGCCGCGGGGCGGTCATTATCGACCGCAAAGGTTTGGTTAACTACGAGCGTCAGAAACGAGTCATAAGGTGTGTCATCTGGAACTTACATATACATGGAAGCTAACGCATACGTCAGTAAACGCTGACACAGTGGAACGTGTTCGACCCGATCTCACTTCGCCTGGAGAATGGGTTGGGCAACACAGCTCCCTGAGATTCGCACCAAACTTGGGTTCGAAAAGCTGATTTACGAGGCCTCCCTGCCCGCACTATGCCTGGATAGCGCATTTTCTGTGTGTGATCCAATTTATTTTGCTCATCCTGTACCTTTCTGGCTTCCTGTTTTAAAATTGTTCGCTACTGTCTTCCTTTTTTAGAATTGTTCACTTCATGGTTTACTTATCGCGCATGGATCCGCACTGATGCGCAAAATCTGATCCTGGCGAAGCTGGTGCCACTTACAGGCCTACCCACCGGCTATACTGCTCTTCAATTACCCCGCCTTCTGTTAGTTTCCTCGGTTGACCTGTTTCGTGCCAATGACCTGATACCGTGAATATCCAACTTGTCTCATTATCTGGAGTTTCCCATCTCGAAGTCTCTTATTCTCCTACCGGCGCTGCTATCTTTCGGACGACAGACCTGGGTATCTGATGTCCCCGATGCTTTCGTCAATTATACAGCCAATTCACTTCCCGAATCAAGGCAACGGCCACTAATTTACTTTTCCAGCCAACGCAAGAGCTTCAACCATGCGTGCAGCAGTTAATTAAGTCACTCCTGATGCGTTGTACCTCGGCCTTGCTTCTTTCCATTCTCTAACTTATTGAATTTCATTCTAATACTTCCGCTCTGTTTCCCCGCTATATAAACACCAGTTATCGAAATCTCGTTGTTACTAATTATGTAACAGCTATTCCGATCCATCCCAGATGCCAACATTCGCATCCACAACTACCTCGCTGCGTAAAATTCGCTTACTCCAGCTGTGGAAAATATCACTTCACCACTTTCACCACTGGACAATATAAACGTGCGATAATTCATGCTTGTTTGGAACGCCCGGACCGGACCGCTGGCAAGTTGATTTCAGCCGCGCATCCAATTAGTTGTGTCGGGTCGTGCGCTGCATCTAAGAATTACTTACAAATGCATCGATTGGAGGCGGTCAGTATCTCTGAAGTCAAACCAAGTACCAACACCCTAAGATGGTATCGCTATGCAACAATGAATTTTAACCTTCAAATGTGCTGCTACCCTTTGTGACAAGAGCAGTGACTCAACGGCCCCCCAAGGTTGATAGTACTCAAAGTCCTCTGTGCCTCCAAGATTACCCTCCTCGTCAATGGTTTCAAAATACCCGGCATCGGCTGAACTGATCTCAAGTTGGGGAAGAGAGCAGAAAGATATTGGGAGACGAGGACGGGTGCGGTGATCGGGCAGTGCACAAGAGTCAGGCTGTGGAGAGGGTGTGCCACTGCGGAGGTCCGGTCCAGGTTATCGGCGAGAGGAATGGTGCGAGCATCAAGCGTTATTCGGAGGCTAGTTAGACAGGGACAATACTGCGCCAGCGAGCGTAGCCCCAACAGTGTGAGCCGGCATTGCACATGCAGACTGGACGTCAGGTCGACCAGCTCGATGCGAGGCCATGCGCGAGCCATATCCGCCAGCGCGGCATCGTCCCAGTCGATGTGAACATCCTCGGACCGGATTATGAGGACTTCAAGGTTGATAAAGCTGAAGAGGGGCCGCGTCGCGTCAGATGGGATGACAAAAGGCTCGTTGTTTTGCCCTTGCTCGTTCCTTACCGTGAAGAGGGAGAGATTGAACCATGTGAGTAACGATGGGGAACACCCAGCTGCGAGTGCACAGAGGAAATCGCACACTTGGGCCGCAGTCGAAGTACGGAGGGACAACTCTGCCTCGAACCGAATCAATGGCGTGTCTCGGAAGAATTTCAAAAAACAAGTGGCGGAGCGAACGTCCGCACGCTGGCCGAGGTGGAGCTCTTGCAGGGATGGAAACATGGGGATGTCGGGAGGCGGGGGCGATGTCTCAGGGAACCCAGCCAACTGTAAGAAAACGAGGGACTGGAGACTTCCAAGATGTGCTATGGCCGCCCAGTCCAGGCAGTTGACTTCTACCCGCTCGAGGAGCCACATTTCGCAGACGGACAATGAGAGAGGGCGGATGATATCGGTGGGTTTCTCGTGGTAAATGCGAAGGTCATTCAGTCTGGGACATGTTTGCCCCAGAGTCAACAGGGGGGAAAGGGCCGCGTCGCCACGAAGTTCAAGGTTTAATTGGGTGATCGCGGAACCGAGGAATAATTTGAAAATGTAAGTCGCAGGGCAGGTCGTCGCACCCAGGCTGAGTTCTTCAAGCGATGAAAACATGGGGATGTCGGGAAGAGAGGGGAAAGTCTCCGGCAGTGCAGAAAGACGCAAGGATACTAGGGAAGGAAGATGTCCAAGATATTCTAACGCCTCCCAGTCCAGGCTATGCGCCTCCATCCGCTCGAGAAATTGCAAGCCACGGACGCAATTGCTGAGATCGAGCAACTGGTCTGAGTCGAGGTAGACACGAAGCCCTTGCAGTCTTGGGCACATCTGCCCCAGGGTCGGCAGGGAAGAGGCAGACACTCCCGGCGAATGCAGGGTCAATGACTTGATCGTGGGCCTCAGAAATGATAGGAAATGCGGCTGCGTCCAAGTGAGATCCCGGATTTTGGGAAACAGGTCGTTCGGCAGACACAAACTGATTGTCGGGATAATCTCCCACGACATGGAGTAGGGATCGAAGTCGAGTGCGATAATACGAGTTGCATATATTGACAGCGATTCCAATCCTATCTATATAGACGGAGAAGGCGCTGGCAGCTGTCATTCTTTGATCAATCAGATATTTAGTGGTCCGCGCACCATTTTTTGGTTCGGATGAAATTCCTCGTCTTCCTCATCCGCCAAATCAGAATTCCCAACGTCATCTTTCTTTTCATTTGTTTCAATGACAAGGAGATCTTGTGGCAAGCAGCGGAGAAGATGGTCCAACGGCTGGTCCTGCCACAGAACATCCAGTGCACGCTCGGCGAAACCCCGGCACGTTATCGCAAGGGCCGCAAGGGCCCTCCAGTTAACCTTCCGCTCCGGCGGCGTGATATACGTATCCGAGCGACATTCCAGGTGGAGGAATATTTCTGCGACAATGTCGTCAATCTGTAAACAACGGTGCATCATTGCACCTGAGCTTATGATCAGTAGCCGCATAGTTGTGGTCCTCCAATCTTTGCTTACCTTCCGGGTTGTCGTACAGGGCCAGGACTGGCAAAGGGAAAACAAAGGTCGGGGAGAGCTTAAGCTTGGTGACAGTGATGCAGTGCTCAATGCGGTGTCAGCCACGTTACCCAGTACTAGCCGACACAAAGATCGCCGCAAGTTGCCGAACGATCCCGGCAAAGTCCGAGTAATTCCTCAGCTACATACGTCGAGCTCTTTGTTGAATGGTACAGCTACAACGGCTCGCATCAGGCCCCGTTCACGACGATTGGCCAAGCTGTACCAAAATAAATAACTAATATCCGCTTCAAACTATGGTTGAAGTTCGTTGAATGCATAAGCTCAGCAGTAGGAACTACTCGACTACCTGCAGCTTTTAATCTGTAAACAGCTTCCAGGTCTCAATTTGCTCTGGGTCGATGAAGCAAGAAATCCCTCTCCGACAATGGTGCTCTACGAACGGAACATTTCCATGCACCAGAAAATTTGCATTCTTTCGTTTTGGACTGCAGCTGGACCCACGAACCTCAGGTTGGCTCCGTCTAATTTTATTTAGTGAACTGAACTTGGAAATAAGATTCCTCCTCGGGTATCATTTACCGTGCACGCTTCCGTGCGATATTTATGGTTTATGCATCAATTCTTAATTAATTCCTTTGTTTTCCATGGCCACGGCCCTCACTAGTACTTCTGACTCCTCTATTTTCACTCTCTCCGTTGGGGCGGGGAATTCCTTCGTGCGTCCACTTCGAACGCGCGGTACACTGATGCTGCCATTTTTTCACAGGTACCGTCGGCTAATGAACACACTTTGACTCCACGCTCTCGAACTCAAATAACGCCACGAAATTGACGTCGAGATGCTCGGGCCCGGTACTTCACCGCGACAGGCTCCGGACCCGATGCGGCTGATACACATCTCGCTGAAATCAACTCTCTGACGGCTCTGTAGGATGCCATGACGTCGCCAACTGAGTTCTTCTCCCAAATTGGATTTGATTGAAGACTTTACTGTCAACGGCACATTGGATAGGCGATGTTCCAGTTTGGGATTTTTTCAGCCGCGCTCTTCCCCGCCAGAGCGCGCTTGTGCCCTCTCGACGCCGTCAATGGCGGGAAACATTCGATGACCTGGTACATCTTCAACTTGGGTCACCACGTACAATCTTTTCATGTTACGCGAGGAATAGAGTTGGACTGGGCAAAATATTTTCAGCATTGAAAAGACCGTGACGCGTTCTCTCGCCCTCATTATGACGACGTGAGATCTCTCATGTCGAGGGCCTGAAGTACTCCACGGCGTCGGTCCAGTGCCTTTGCCGTGCGCAACACTTCTACAGGCTTCACGTTCATCGTGGAAATGTATCTCGTCAAAAGGCTCCACTGCTCCACACTATGCGTCGTCGTTCCTAGGCCAATATGAAAGCAAAAGCCTTGTCAATCGTGTTAATCTCTCAACGCGAACCCTATAAAGAGCGCACAATTCTGACGGAATCCTCATTCGAACACATCCCCCTGTAGTTCAAGCTCTCAAACAAACAATATGTTCTCCAAACTCTCTGTCGTTGTCACCTCGGTGCTCATTGTATGCACCGAACTATGGACATGTTTCGCCTAACTGACTTTGATTTCAGACCCTTGCTGCCGCCATGCCCTGGGACACTCCCCCGGTAACCCCGCCCACTTCTCCGCAGTGCTGCAACAGTGTTGTCTCTTCTTCCAGCACAGCCGCTTCTGCCGTCGCTGCCCTCCTCGGCCTTGACCTCACTGGCCTTGATGTGCCCGTTGGGTTGAGTTGCTCGCCCATCACCGTCGTGGGCAACAACTGGTAAGCAGCCATATATCAATCTTCAATTTCAATCTGACGTCCTCATTTAGCGGATCTACCACCGTCACCTGCGACGCCCCCGAAAACGAGTGGGGTACGTACTGACCAATTTCCACATCTCCCATTCTAAACACTGACTGGATCTGTCTCTAGGTGGTCTTATCGCCATCAACTGCATCCCCATCACTGCCTGAGCGCGCGACGAGGAGATATGGCGGTTAGGAAACGGTTCTGTCCAGATTTTGATTTGTTCTTGATTTCGTACCTTCTACGTCCCGGACTTGTTTCGTGCTAAATGTCGCGAATATCATCCCTATTTGCTTGGTTTTATCAGAATTGTGTAAAATCTGTTCCAGGGATTCGTTGATGAGTAAACTGAAACAGGACGTTTACCCGACCTTTTTTATGCGCTCGGAGCACCCGCCAACAGCTTTCTACTTTGCCTGCACCCAAATCTTCTTGTGTGCGCCTCGCGATTCCCCATCTGCGCTGAACTCCGAGTCCTTCATCGCCCCTTCAATTTCCGCTATTAATTTCCATACGGGTCCCATCCCTCAAGCCCTGATGGCCCTGCACGCCCCTCTGCTCATCTGAACAGGATATTCAGCAGGCACCCCGTTCAACCCGGGGTCTAGTCTTAAGTGATATATCTCCTCTTTTTACCCTCTCCCCGTCCAACCCGTTCGTCGGTACTAAAGCATTCCTCTTGGTGTGTCGCCGGCCACGAACTAGATCATATCTCTCGAGAGTTCAGCGCGCCGGCAATATTGGACCCTCCCAATTCTGTCGTGCTCTGAACAACCGTGTTTCCGGACCGTTGACGATCCCGCGGCGGATGTTGCGCACTTACCCCCATTGAACCACAGATTCCGTAGAGAGCCAGTGTTATTTTCTTGGGCCGACCCAACCCCATTGAGTGAATATTCCTCGCGCTCAGATACGTTTCTTGCATCCCACAGCCCACCACAGTTTCTTTGGTTTTTGACTCGTTTCATCCGTCATATCTGTTGAGTTCAGACCTGTTGGCGTGCGGCGCACCTGTATTCCATGGTGGAACTGGAAGATAGTATTCAGCAGGTACCCCCGTTCGAGTCGGGGATCAGGCCCTATGGGCCATGGTACGCCTTCCCTTCCCCCTCCCCCTTTTCCCCTTCATGTACACGTGCGGCTCCATCGACCGTTCGTCTGCATAGAGAGCTATGATTGACCAACCTCGCCTCAACAACTCAGCTGTCGCAAGAAGCAATGACGCGTGCACTTCATGGGAGGCCTTGTTTTATTTGAATTTTTTCTTGGACTCTGAGTCATCCAGGCCATTTTCCATGTATTTAAGCTCTTGTGGCGCCTATTGCATATATTAGGAATTTTTCGGTTCTGCCGGAACCCGTTCGACTCGGGATCAGTGCTTACAGTGAATGAAAGGGAGCTTTTAATTTAATTTAATTTTTTATTCTCATTGTTATTCCATGACTCGTTCTGCGTCAAGAATCGACGGGAGGTGAGCGCGTAGACGTGCGATCGCTCAAAAAAGAGGGACATGGTTGCTCACTGCGATGAACCGAGGGGGAAAAACCATTTCCACCTTTGGACCACGACTCAATCCCGAGCCGAACCTGCTGAATTCCATGCTTCCAAGCCATTCTCTATTCAGTGCAGGAGCGCATCAGCGCTATTAGGTCTGGAATGTGTCAAAGTAACTTCGATATGGCCGAGGCTTCATTGTGTGCGAAGTTGGGTCGGATTTGCGAATGAGAGCGAAGAGTAGCCGATTTAGACAGCAGCCACGCAGTTTTTGCGGACCAATAATCCTAATGACCGCAAATAAGTAAGGGCGGACGATCTTCTGGGGGAATCGACTGATGGTGGAGGACGATATCAGGTTCGCTAGCCCAATGAAACAAAAACAAAAAAGATTTAGTGACCACACATACCCAACCATCGAATCGATCGGTGGCCCTGCCGCACTTCGCCAAGAGGTCGAACTGAAAGCAGGTGGGCGCCGAGGGCCATCGGGCTCCCAGAGGGTGAGGATTTCGATGGGGACGTTATTGGCGCCAGAACATACAATTTGGATCTACTTATTCGAGCGAGACCGAGCGTCGGAAAGTAGCGCTGTTCCAGGATTTTGAGTCATGAGACGAATAAGGGAACGGATGGCCACATGATCGAGCTCGCTCAAGCTTAATAGACTCGGGAACGAAACAAAAAACAAAAACAAAAACAAAACAGAACAAAAACTTTTGATGCTTCAGCCGGGCTACACCTCCCGAATAGAACGGATATATGCAAAGGTTACCTGAAGGCAGGTGCACGCAGAGCGCCATCTGGCTGGTGATTGCTCTGTGTCTGGATGACGATGAATGTAGGATTGGGATTTAGATGGGCATGTTTGGTTGGGAGCTGGGGAGCTGTAATTTGACGAAGTACAATTTGGACCTAGTTGTTTATTCGGGACCTAGTGGGAATGCAGAGACGCAAGGTGAAGAGCGCATACTGTACAAATGATTTGCAATGGAATATCATCCTGTCAGTGCCTCCGTGACCTGACTGCGGTTATGAAAATATAATCACTGCGTTCCCACCCGTCCTAGACTCAGCTGAGACTAGGCGCTGTAGGTTGTGCCAGATGGAGTTAGGTCGGTGTAGGTCCCTACACAGCCCCCCATCTAGGCGACTACACGTAATGTCTGTCTGGCTTTACGGGTACCCAGTAAGGCGGCTAAACTCAAGTCAGTGTAGATGAGGGTAGCTCGTGGAAGGTGAGGGTAGCTCCCTAAACTCAGCTGCACAGACCTGGACTTATGTTTTAATGTTGAACATTTCCATCATCTAATATTCTGAGCAACCGCGTCCCTTCCCCCGTTGCGTAGGTGGCTACAAGCACCTGTTGCAACCTACAAAGATCCTGCCAGACCTAGACCTACCTGTGCCAACCTAGCCAGAGCCAGACAGACCTCCACAGACTATTCTCTAGGCACCTAGCCTCAATCATTGATGTAGCTACTTCTAGGTTCCTACACTCAAGCTGAGTCTAGGAAGGGTCGGAACGCAGTGAATGCGCGGAAAAACAACCTCTCCGCTCCGAGACAACCTGACACCGAGTCGAACGGGGTTCCGGCTTAATTTGGGATTCTAACGCAAAAAATAATTTGAGGCAGGCATGCCCACCGCTATGAGGTTAGAAATTTCGTGAATGAAGGTGGAATTGGACAACAAAAATCAGTAGAAGAATTGTGGAAAACCCCTGCAACGTGCGGTGGGCATCCGGAGAGTGGTGCGCAGCGCCTGTGTCTGGAAAAAGGTATCCAGGCCCCAGCGCAGACCAATTAGACTGAGTTGGCGTTGCTTACTCAGCCAGTGTAGTTGAGGGCCGTGCCACAAAAATCATCATGAAATGAGCGAAAATTGGGTCACAGCCAGATTGGACGAATTGGATAACAGTGCCGTTAGGATTCAGAGGACCGAGGGAAGATGGGTGTGCACGTACGTTGACAGCGATTCTGGGCGGCAGCAACGACAAGAGTATACAGGATGAACATGGGATGAACTGCGCGGGAGATTCTGCCAAGACTGGGACCGAGAATACCAGATAGAAAAGGAAAATTTTCAATGACCGAGAGTGGCACGAGACTGGCAGCACCGGAGCAATCGAGAAAAAATACGTGTCGCGCGACTCCCACTCGCTCAAGTGCACAGCAGGCTTGGCAGCGAGTGTGACGGAGAGAAAAGGTTCCAACGCGAGGAACAGGATCCAGAGCAGCTGAAACGAATCGCCCGTGTCAAAAAGCAAAAGAGTATGAAGAGGCATAAGGAGATGATCTCGGTACAGATGAGGGTCAAGAGTAGGTCTTCGGCCCGCTGATGCCGTCGCATCGCCACTTGATTGGTGATTAGTGCCCAGCATCGCGTGTCTTTCTTCCTCCTGTCATGCACGTCTTGCCGTTTCCACCATTCTCAGGTTCACAACTTATTCCAGGCGGAATCGAGCGAGACAGCGAGCTCATATTTACCCCGTGCAAGTCGCACCCACCTCTGAATCAATCAGTCGCAGGCTTGACATCAGACGGCGAATGCTCGTGTACTGAAAGAACTGAAGATAATGGTGGGAGAAGAAATCCATTGGAAGATCTGATCAGGAACGAGGTGGCTGGCCTGGGGGAACTTCGCACATACTTCCCTGTCCAGTGTCTGTTCGCAACTGCCTATCTTGCGATCACATGCACACCAACCTTTGGGCTAGCTGATTTCTGGCCCGTGTCTACTTCGTCGCGGACTCGTGGGTGCATCGACCAAACCTCAGTGATTCCAGCCCCCAAATAAACTTGAACTGGGAAGCGAAGTTTTTTTGAGCTTCTATTAGTATGTTCTATTCGTAGATCCTACCGTTGACATCCAGATGGGAGTCGTAGATGGGCAACAGCTGGTCCTAACAGTGATTGTGTTTGACAGAAATTGTCGCAAGTTAGACTCGCGGCTTACATCTCGCCCCTGGCTCCGCACCTCGCCACCCACGATGTGGATACTTGCCCTCCTGGCCCTGGTCCTCTCCCGCCTCGCGCGCGCTGCCCACAACGAGACGATCGATGACGCGAGCCCGCTCATCACATACCACGACGCCACACTGCAGCGCAACATCACCGCGTTCGATAGCCGTCTGCTGTGGGATGGTACCGTCACGTACATCGTGCCCATTCCCGATTCCTCGCCTACAATAACTATTCCCTTCAATGGTGCGCCTCCTTCGCATCATAGGCGTCGTTCGAATAAATTTATCCTGATTTCCTTACACAGGCACAGCCATATACATATTCGTCGCCTACCCTGGGCGCGTCGAGCCAGCACCTTCGGGGTTTACTGTGCTCATCGACGGTGTTCCCTCAGGCAACTGGGCCGCTAAAGAGTCCGCGCTCCTGTACCGCCACCTGGTGTACCACAACAGCACACTCCCCGACGCCTCGCACACACTCGTGATGCAAATAATGTCAGGGTGGGAGTTTTACTTTGACTATGCGGTGTATACGTGAGTGCTCCTAATTTTCTCTTTCTTAAATCGCACCTCGAGGTGGGTTCATGAAGCCTTCGTAAAGGTCGAATGTGGATCCTCCAGTTCAATCTCCGACGTCGGCAACGAACTCGGCGTCGAGCTCTGGGAGCACACCGCAAAGCCCCAGTGCGACGATCTCGACGCCGCCGATTGTTTTGACGGTAGCTGGGGATGCGTCAACTGTCGATATCCTCAGCACGGCGACACAACCTGCGGAAACTTCAACATCCATAGCGGTGTCGATTTCAAGACTCACACAAACGCTTTCTGGCGAGGATAGTACTGTGTCGGCTTTGGGCCTGACCCTCAGTGGAACATCGCCCGCTGTCGGAGGGACTTCACAAGCCGCAGGCGCGGTGGCGGCGACTTCCAGCAACGTCACCGCCATTATTAGGATGACTGGAAACCCTCCCGTAGTCCCCATGATCGGCGCCTTCCTCGGCGGCGCGCTATTCGGCGGCCTCGTGATGCTGGTCTGCCTCATCCTCCTCCGCCGCCGCCTCACGCGCGACCGCAAACGCGCACCGTGGATTTTCAACGCTGCGGGATTCGGATTCGACGAGAGGAGTCCTACGGGAGAGAAGGGCGCCACACGCGAGAAACACACGTCCGCAACTGATTTTGGGGGGCCTGGATTTGAGATGACGGAGGACGCGGAGGTGCTTGCGCGCGTGAGGGCGGAGATGCGATGGTTTAGGACGTCTGTGCAGCGCCTCGAGAGAGACATCCCGGAGGGACGCCTGGGGGCCCTCTGGGGCGGCACCCGCCTGCATATGGGGAACTCGGCTAGGGTTTTTTTAAAAAGTCTTTCTGTTCCTGATGTTGTACCCAAACACGTATGCTTCCCTAATTCCACCTCAAAATGACCAACAAACATTCGAAAACGATCTGTGATTGTAATTTGGCGGAAACAAACCACAGCGTATCCGAGCGCACATTGTGATACGCCAAGGAGCCTTCATCAAAACCAATCCCCCCAGAATAATCCCACACCGAGACGGATTCGAATGTTAAATGTTGAAGAACCCCGACGGAACCCCTGTTCACTCCGTATACAATTATAGTGGACGCCAGTTCAAGCTGTAATCACCATACCGAGCGACTTCCCTGTCGTCAGTGCGCTGTTCCCAACTGCCTATCCTTCGATGGTATGTCTCACTGACACCCAGATGGAACCTCTTGTGATTGACAGACTGTATCACTGTATGATACTCTCGCGAGTTGGGCCTGCCGCTGAACTCCCGTATCTCTCCTTCGGACACGCCCCTCCGTACGCGATGTGGATCCTCACTCTCCTTCACTTCGTCCTGCTTACCCGCGCCATCCACAACTACACAATCGACGATGCGAGCCCACTAATCACGTACAATGCCCCAGTGCTGGAACGCAACATCACCGCGTTCGATAGTCATCTCCTGTGGGACGGCACCGTCACGTATATAGCGCCGGCTCCCGTTTCCTCACCTACGATCAGCATTCCTTTCAATGGTGCGTCCCTCCGCCTGCCTCCCATTCTTGCACTTTTGCTCACGCCGGCATCGCTGTAAGGCACTGCTATCTACATATTCGTCGCCTACCCTGGGCTCATCGAGCCCGCGCCCTCGGGGTTTACCGCGCTCATCGATGGCGCTCCCGCAGGCGACTGGGCCGCTGCTGAGTCGGCGCAGTTGTACCACCACCTGGTGTACCACAACGCCACGCTCCCCGACGCCCCGCACACGCTCGTGATGCAGATAAAGCCGGGATGGGAATTGTACTTCGACTATGCGATATACACGTGAGTTCCCCTGCGTTTCTGTGTCCCACTTAGAAGTCCAATATCTGGTGAAGATCAAATGTGGATCCACCTCCCGCGTCGATGTCCCCTCCCACGACGATACCCACGTCAAGCACGGCCGCCGCACAACAAACCTCTCTTTCAACCAAGAGCAGTGATGCGAAGAAACCTCCCCTCGGCGCCACTATCGGTGCTATCATCGGTGGCACGCTCCTCATTGTCGTGGCCACCGCCATGTGCTTGCGGCGCCGGCGGCGAGCTACAGCTAAACGCAGACTCACGCCAGTCAGGTTCACTGCGGGCTTTGGTCTGGACAATAGGGTGGCAGAAGAGGAGGACAAGGACGCCGGCCCGCCGGCGATGCCGTTCCTATCTCGAGGTGCGCTGTCCGCGCGGGATACACGCAAGTCCGTGATTACGCTGCCTGAGAGTGGGAACCCGACAGGCGTTACAACCGAGCGCGGGCTAGCGCGTCTGACGGCAGAGGTGCGGAACCTCACGGCATCGGTGCAGCGGCTCGAGACGGGGATTCCAGAAGCACGCGACGGAGGCCAAGTCATGTTGCGCCCGCCCGCGTATGGTGATTCTAGGTTTTGACTCCACTGTTTGTCCCGATTGTGTTCTCTTCCCCATTATGAAATAAATTGAACGGACCGAATTTCGTATGTGTGGATGATATTTCGCTGACAACAACAAACACAAACCAAGGCCAGAAACCGTCGGACCGAAGCTACTCATCACGGGAGGCGGGATGGTCGAGGTTGAAATTTGACCTTTGAAATTTTGACATTCGGTTCCGGTGATTCCCAAACTGCGCCAGAGTGAACATATCTGTGTTGTGTTAAGATTTTTTCTGCTCAAATATGTAATGGAGATTTGTCCAAGGGGCTCTAATAAACCTCTGGAGACACTGTTCTAAATTTCGTTTGGGACTTTCCGGAGAGATTTGGGCTCACACATTTCGGGGTCCCAGCTGCTCAACATCACGTTGATGCTCTGAGGCAGAATATTCCGAAGTCTCGTGCAGGTTTTTATAGGTGGGTATCCGACGCCTTTCAGCTAAAGGCTTGCGAGGTTCGTCATCCCAGTGTGGCACCAAAGTTCAGATTGAATGAGGGCTGGACTATATTTTGTCAAATGCTTTTCCCCATCTATACATCCCCAAGAACCATGTTTGCTTGCCACACTTACATTGGGCTGTTAAATGAGTTCCAGGAAAATTATGAGGGTGATTATAGGCTACTAGCCAACTTGAAGAAACTTTTGGCCTGATACGGTTGTGGACCAGGTGTGCGCGGCCGGTACTTCAAATTTGAACTTGATTTGTGACACATTCGAATTGGACAGCGATTCCGAGCCAATGAAGGGGTTTAATTGCAGACTAGGCCAGTTATAATTCATTTCAGTCATACCCAGGTCATTCAGTGTGTGCCATGAGGAGTTCTACAGGGGAAGGAAGCCTTATCGGGCAGAATCAGAGCGATTTCCCCGGCAGTTCGGGAATCACCGGAACCGAATGTCAAATTTCAACCTCGACCTACCGTATACTCATAACACCTTTGAGGCAATCAGATCTGAAATCCCTAGAAACCAAGCAGCCCGAATGAATTTAACTAAACAACAATAAGGCGGACTGACCAGCATCGTCAACACGACTGTTGGAAATTTGGATTGCATTCGTACAAGATATAGTGCCGACGGAATGTTCCGTGGAGTGAAGAAGAGTTGGCGCGGGCATGGAGCGATGACATCCGGTCGAGGGACCGGGCCCGCAGGGACACACAAGCATGGCTTGCAGAGCTTGACCGATCTGGATGAGGAAGTTCCGAAGGGAATAAATAGCTCTATCTGTGTAACTTGAAGCGTCCGTTTATCTGTACTATATGCGACTGCCTATCCGGCCGAACTAGGTATCCGGCCACTTGGATAGTACAAGCTTATGCAATATCAAATTCTTGGATCTGGCACCTGTACAATGTTAGACGACCTATGAGGGCACCGTATGTCAAATTTGGAGGCACGGCAAGCCGGTGATCAAAAACTGTGGGAGGTTTCCGATCGGGATGTCAGCGTGTGAGCATCATTTCTTATTCTGGAACCGCCATCGCATTGCCTTTCTGACTGTTTCTCGACCAAATCTTAGCTTATTCAGGACTTTGGGGGCTCGTTCTCATCCCCTGAATCTGAGGAATCACGTAGTTTGACTCACTAAATGACAAAGGCTTTGTATCAAGTGCAGGACCCTCAAGGAGAAATTTGATGTGCCCTGAGTTGCGCGTTCTGGCCGCCAGTGTTGCGCACACCCGGTGCTTGCTACGGACATAGGATTTGGCCAATGTTGTTGCACCCACATGATGTTTCCCATGTCAAGTTAGCAGGCTTTTACTTCTCCTATTTCTCGTTCACGGCGTGATATGACCGAAATCCACCAAATTTGTTGGTGCATACGTATGGATTTTTTTGAGCTGGTTGTGAGTGCGTGAGGGACATTCTTGGTGTTCAGATAAGTCCAAATACGTCCCTAGGCAATATATACACTTCAACCTGGGAAGTCGAGACTTTTCGTCATCTGTAACACAAGCCATTCCATCCACACCTTCTGTGTCAGAAACACATCTGGATACAGTCCTGATACCACATAGATGTGAAGTTTCTCTGCACATAATAATACATTCATATCCATTATATAGTTTGGCATATCTCGGGATAAACAGCACCACTCGCAATGAGTGAATTGGGCGGGTGGCCGGATAGCTAGTTTTTGCCATTTTGGGACATGCCCAGAAAAGAAAATCAGCCAGGCATGAAATTGTATCCTAAATTCTGGAGAAAAAATAGGTTCACTTATAGTATGTGGTACATCATTTGGGACCCCACAAACACGCATTCAAATGTCGCTATGTACGGGAATGAGGCTAAAGATGCTTAGGTGGCCGGATAGCCAGTCTCAGATAGTATTGGATGAATGGCTTCCTCACGCGACTATCGTGGTGGCAGGCTAAATGGCGGTGCCAATATCGGCGGGCGGCAAGTGTGAATACAAAGATCTTTCCGACCCAAGTTCATGTTAGACGCTCGTTCTGACTCGTGGTTGAAGGGCTACAAAATGAGTCGAGGTTACGACTGTTCAAGTTGCTATACCTTTTCAATCAATGTTTTTCTTGGAGCCGTTCAAGTTGAGCCAGATTAGCACGATTCACTGAATCACTGCATCGCATCCAAAAGAAATCTTGAATGCCAGGGAACGGTGTCAGTCCAGCTCATCAATGACGTGGTATATAGATCGAATTTACTTAGTCTTCGCCCAAAAACTGTGCATATAGCGGTTGGCAGTGGGGTTCGCGTATTCAGTGGTGGAGGTTTGAGAAAGAGTGCGATACGGATCACGGCCCGACGTTACGTGAGTGCACCGCCATGTCTTCCACTTGCTCCCTGGCAGGCCTGATTTCTTAGAAGCCCTACGCCTCCCCCACTATGACATCACGTGGTCTATTTCCCAGCACGTGTATGTTGACGCGCCTAGTAGACTAGTGACTTACTTTGTGTGTGGATAATAATTATTTTGTGCAATTCAACACATGTACCACAGTCCTCCCTTTCATCCATAAGATACCTCCCTGACACTAACCTCCTAACCCTAACCACCTAACCTTAACGCTAACCTCTAACCCGAACCCTAACCAGGCAAGGCGCAACGACACTGCTCATTCCCGGAGTTAGGGCGCGCTGCGCTTGCCCTAACTCCTCGAAAGTGATACTAAGGTGTTGCCAAGGTAAAAGAAATTACTCACAAAAATATTTGCAATCCCCGAGGATTGAACCAAGAGCGGTGATGGCTACAACTTACCTAAGCTGTGCACAATAACCACTAGACTAAATAACCAATGGCAAGCTACCCAAAGCGTCCGAGTTGATGGAGCGCTTCTGGGCTCCAAAACGTAAGCATTTTACCCGATTAGGAAATGTCATAGTGGGGGAGGCGTGGGTCAGATTGATTTCTTCCCCGCTCAGATCCGACTACCATCTTCGTGTCCTGCCAACTCTCTTTAACCTTGTGCAATCCGGCGTCAGCTGTCCCTCCTTCCATCGAGACGTCCTGACATCCCTCCCACCCGTTGTCGCGGAGGCCCCTCCACCTTGACGTCCTGGTCCTCGCCTCCGCCCTGCTCCCTTCGTGCCGGGGGACCCTTTTTGAGTGAGAGACAGTGGGACGCGCTGTGTCGTACCTTAGCTCGGATATCTCGCCCAGCGTGTGCGCTGCTCAGCCCAGCTGGACCTTCTTCTAGTTGTCATGGAGGACGGCATGCACCTTCTCTGAGCCTCCTCTCCGCGGTGCCTTTCGTTCCCAGTGTGGGGCGTGAACGCGCGATAGCTGTTCCAGCGGACCATCTGCCGCGTTGCCTTTCGTGCCCGAGGTGCGCATGCGCTGCAGACGCGGGGCAATGGATGTGAACGCGCAGCTTCATGAATGCACGATTCATTCCCCGCCCCGCGTCCACGCGCAGCTTCTCCCATGGTCTCGGAGCACGGCCTACCTCGTCTGCCTGCAGGAAGGATTTCGTCGTCCTGGCCCTTTTTGTACCCGAGGTCCACATGAGCGGGAGACGAAGGGGAAAGACGGGATGGAGATACGTCGTCTATGCGCGACGGCCACGCACTCGCACCGCACAGCGTCACTTCACCTCCTGGCGACGCAGGACAACGTCTTCCTCGCGTGTTTCCTTTCTTGCTGCGCATACCCAGCCTCAGCAGATGCTGGGAGGCCATGCGCAGCGTAATGTCTGCGCGAGGATTCCCCGCCCCGCGTCCGCGCGCTCTCTCATCGTCACGGAGGAGACGAGCGTCTTTAGTCACGTCCTCCTTCTTCCCCCCCCTTCGCTTTCGTAGCAGTCGGTCCAAATACACGGGAGGCGGAAGGGAGGGAAAGTGCAGAACACCTTGCGCTGCGCTGCGCTTCTGCGAGTAGGGGTATATCCTCGAGGGCCAGCGGGGATACAAGGTCTGATGTCGCATCCTCGGTGTGTCGCCTATTTCCTCTCCTCTCAAGTCTTGGAGACTGACGATTCGTCCTAGATTGAAACGCGGGCTTTCTTCTCATCTGAGTCAATGGTCGGTGACGCATATCGTACTGCGACGAGGGGTGAGCGATCAGGACCGAGATTGTGCACACTGCATTATTGCTGCGTTATCTCTTTGTGTTCATACTGACACTCAACTTTCAGGTGGTTTATATTAGTGGTGTTCAAAGTTGCTCCTACTCCTCTCCTACTCACGCTCCTACTTGCTTTCCTACTCGTCTTCCTGAACTCAGAAGGAGGATGAGCAGGAGATGGGAGTAGGATCCTTTTTGTCAGTAGGAGTGTCAGAGCTCCTTTTTGCAAAATTTCTCCTACTTGAATTTCCTTCTCAATGCCTATTGCTCTTTACCCCGATATTTTTTCACAAAGTTGTAGCATTTCTCTACATACACCGACCTATAGAACCACCTCCTTGGCCTTTTAAACCTTAGAAAACATTTGCAATATTTTTGTTCTCCTACTAATCTCCTACTCGCAAATTGGCTAGGCAATGGTTTCAAAGTTGACCATTTTGAGCTCCTACTAATCATCACATTTAAACCCCCTACTCCTGGCCATGCAATAATGGCTTGAAATATATGGCTCAAAACTGACTGGGGGGTGCAGAATAACATTTCAGATGGACTAGATTTTACCCGAAAGAAAAAGTTGCATTTTTGACCGAGAAATAACAAGTAGGAGCTGAAGTAGGAGGATGAGTAGGAGCGCGAGTAGGGCCAACTTTGAACGGTACTATTCACTCTCTTTTCACACGATCAGACTGAAACGCAGTTGCGGCATTTTGAGGATAATTCTATTTGGCAACCCCCCTTCTTTGGCAACCCCACTGTAAATCGAGGGGTTGCCAAATAGAACCGGATGATTTGTCAGAACTCTTCTGATGGCGGCTGATGGCGGGCGAGGCGGGATAGGGCGGGAAGTAGCCCAGTCCCTCCTAACAAGGAAGATACAGTGAAACAAATACTCAAAAAATGCACTCGCAAGGACATTCATCTCAGGCAGCTATTCAAATTTTCTTGGGGCTCTGCTGCATAAAGTGCCGAAGATTTTCAGGTGTTTTGCGCTGCGACTCGCTTGAAAAGGTGAAAAGTGTTCAAAAAGAGCCCAGGAAATCGAGAAAAAAACTGAGGGTGACAACGATTCAAGATCCAGCCACATTTCGTCCCTGCACAAGGGATGGATGCCCCTCATTGACTCTCCAAGCGGCGGGAGACTGATTTAAACCCTTTTCTTCCTTATCTTATCTCTAACTTGGGGTTGCTAAATAGAAGATTTCTATTTGGCAACCCAGGGTTCACCGGCAAGGGGGGTTGCCAAATAGAATTATCCTACTTTTGATAGGCGTGTTTACTATTATTCTCAGACAGCAACGCCGTGTGTAACTTATGATCGAAAAGCAAGGGCCATCGCACAGCCACATGTTCCATTGTCTCTCCGGCCCGACGTCCGCTCAGTGAATGTCATGACTCTTGCGCTTTCACCGGTGCCTTATCGCTTCTCCATGTTGGAGATCCAAGCTTGACCATATGGCTCACATGTGGTCACCATGGTATTTGCTATTGGTCCATGTGCTTCGCTATCTGTTGCCTGCCTCCACATGATTTTATTCAGGTTTCTATTTACATGTGATACTCCTCTTATCTACTGAATATTCACCTACATATAAAAGCTCGAGTACTTGTTGTAGTTACCCCACTGGTTTGTAACCCATTGCACCACCTTGCAATTATTATCCTGCTGGGAAGTCCTTGCCGGAGCCAAATTCTACACTTCGCGTCTTAATGACTTACTTATTCCGTTTGTCTCGTCAAAAAAGGACCCAAAAAAACAAGAGTTGCGAGTTGATCGAGCTCATACCTCGATTTAGAGGAATTCGTGTCTGCGGGTCATCCGTAACTGATGCCTGTATGGACATGTCTTACGGGGAGGGTGCTTAGCCATAAGATGGAGGACAAGTTGAACATCGACAGCCTTAGACGTCGGGCGCGGAATTACAAAGCAAGGGGAATGTAATCAGTTGCGGTAGCGACCGGCCTTGGTGGCTGGGCCTCGATCACCCTGCCAGGGAATTCCCGGGAGAGTTGGGTTTGCCGTCTCATCTGTAGGTGTGATTGGAAAGGGAATTCACACCCTTGGTTTCAACGGTATTGTTCCCGAAATCCGGCTGCGGTAGATAATTGAAATCCAAATGAAAACTAGGAGCAGAAGCGAATTTGCTGCGAAGAAATTGGTGGTATTATGGAGTCAGCACGGGGAATGGATGTGAGTGAGGAAAAAACCGAAAGTGAGTGTCAATGGAAAAGAATGTGAGCAGAATGGGATTGATCGATAGTAGCTCGCCGATCTGTGAGGTTGTACTCTTGCAAAATGTGAAGTCTAGCGCCACCGGCAATTTCTTACTTGTGAGTAGCGTTTTTTGAATAGGGCAGCGGCTTTGGACGGTGCCGCAGGTTGAGACATATTCGGGACAGTTGAAGACGACGATTTGAAGTAAGATTTGAAGTGCTTGGATCGAATCCTGCGGTGGTGCTGGGAGAGTCAGGGCGGAGTGATACATGAGTCGAAGGAGAAGGGCATTCGTCCTTGACGATGGCCCGGGAATTCACGGGAGAATGCAGAGCCGTGATGCATAACATGGATGATAATCAAATATAAGTTAGTTGATCGCAAGATTGATATAAGACGGGACCAGACTGGAATAGGCTCGACATCTTGCCGGCCGGGGGAAAGAAACCTCTGAGCGATCCGCCGCTGAACGCTCCAGAAATTTCTCCAAGAAACCACTCGGAAGAGGATTAGATATAGGGTTGAGTAATGTCATTTATTGTGCTAAATAGGATGTATGTAGACTATGTAGCAGAACTTAAGATGTAGTGACTGACGATGTTTGTGGCCGCAAGCCACAGCCGTTGATCCCGGCAACCGGACTTTCCCATTTTTTTTTTGCGTGTTTATGGCTATAAGATATACAACTTCTGTTGCATTGGGGGTTTTCAGAGTCTCTGATTATGGATATATAGCTTAAAGCACAAAAATACCTGCCCCCAGAACTGTTGCGCTTCGCTATAATTACGCCAAAACGGGCCGGACCTGATCTTCTCCCTTCTAATTCGCTCAAAACAACCGATCTTCTCGCGGTTTTTTTTGCTCATCCAGCAGGAGGGATCCTGATCTGTCATCCTCTCGCAAAGAACCCACAAAAATGATGTGTTTCTGGTCCATAATTGGCCCAAACACAAATCATTGCGTTTCCTTGTTTGAGACGGTATCCCTTTCGCTCAAAGTCTCTTGTCCCCTGTAAAATAAGATGAAAATGACATGAAGATGAAGACAACGACGGGAACTTTCCGGAGACTGTCCAGTTTCTGTTATCTGGTCTATAGATCCTAATAGGTATATGCCTTTCCCCCTTTTGGATGCCGTTATGCACGGTTTGTCAGAGTGAGAATCCGTGAGTAATTACCCTTGTATACATGTACTGGGATGCCGCAATGTCGGGTTCGTTGTTTCAATGCCCAGCGGGGGTTAATTCACATCCCAAGTAGGCCTCCGAATCCTCGGCAGTTCTCTCGTTGGTTCATTGAGTGTGATGTGATAATCATCTCAGAAGCTTCACCATCTGCCAATGTATTTTTGAGATCCAATGCCTCCATTAGATCTGGCCCGGACTGAATGATCCCCACCTAGTAAAACCTGCACACGTTCGTGGAGCTCTACCAAAATACAAAGTCGACAGCCGTCTAACAGCTGTCGACTTTGGTGTAGTCTTCTGCAGTGGAGCCCCCGGAGGAGGTTGCCAACCAGCTATGTAACACGGATAAGTGATAGACTATGCGGCCATGGAGGTAACTATACCTGCGGCCAATCACGAGGCTCGAGCGTCCCAGCGCTTTGAGATTGAAATAAGTGGCGAAACTCACGTATATTAGTGCTGGCCAAAAATACGATACGGAAAAATATTTTCTGAATATATTCAAATATATACGAATCCGATACGGCCCCAGAGCCTCCAACGGAATACGATACGATATGGATATAATACAATACTGGTCCAACCGTATTCAAATATATTTGACTGCGGCCTAAAGACTGCGATCGGCGCCAGTCGGATCATCACATCCCACTAGGCGGACTTCATAAATTCATATGTGCCCCGAGCCGCGCCTCCGGTTCAAGATCTTTAAGCTGCCGGACATTCGACCATTCGGTGCAATCAAAACCGGCGTGATTTTGCTGAGCCTCAACATAAACCCAACACAGACCCATCCTGACCTTTGTCTGTTCCAGTTGACCTCTGGAGATTCATCCTTTCTCTCTCCCATCATTCAGATCATGTTCCGACCCAATCTAACATGTCTTTTTTTATAACTAGGGTGACCTAGAATATATCTGAATATATTGAAAATAGATTCATATTCAGTCACAAAAATATGAATACGATACGGCAAATGGCTGTTTGGCCAGCACTAGTACTATAGATAGCGAAGCGAGGCATGCCTAGGTACGTTACAGTCGTTCAGAACGAGCCCGAGTGGGAATTTGACGAAGGAGCGACATGAAGCGAAGGGGAATGCAGGGGAGATGAGGGTAAGGAAGAGAGAGGTGTTTGACGTTGTTGTCCTGCCATCACATACCTGACTTTGATCCGACGGTCCTCGACTATGGACTTAGAGAGGAATTTCGTGCCCCAACTCGTTGCGCCCAACCTTCATCTGACATGCCCGTTAACAACTCCGTTAACTTTAAATTAGAGCCGAGTGACTTACGTTGGTTCCAGCAATCAAGAATGTTAGCTTCGAGAAATAACTTGAAATTATATCAATCACTCACGCTCCTAGAGCTGGCAGAAACTTGCAGGCATTATCCGTCTAAATGCATGTCCCATGAGGTAGTTGAACCGGAACCCAACATACCCAACAACCAACCGTTAACCATTCGTACTTAAGGGTTATTATATTATTAACTTGTTCGCAGTCAGCATCCGATATTGCTGCTTCAAGCGCTGAGTACGAGGTGCAATTCGAAAGGGTTTTCAAAACCAACCGCCCCGCCAGTGGTAGACGCTCAGGTTCCTTCAAAGATAGCAGTAGGTAAATTCTTAATGGACTCTAGGCACCACTTAAATTCACGCCGAATACAGTTGACTGTAGTAGATTGGGAAAAGTAAGAATGTGTCCACAACAGGGGAACACTCCTCTTTAAATACTAGTGAGTCAGGGGGAGTCAGAAGGCAGCAGAGTCAGGCTGTCGAGTCAGTTCAATCCATTGGACTGACTCGAGTTGAACCGAGGGACTCATGCCCTTATCAGAAATCGGAAACTGGGTTCGCATCGCTCGTTGAGTGTAATGAGAGTTTATTCTATCACACCTTTGCTTTTGCGCCGCTCACAATCGTCCTCCAGGTTTCTGTATTCGCACTAGAAATTGATAAAGGTCAGTCTTCTCCCAGTATATTTGCGGTGCGGCAGCTCGCCCGGATTTTGAGATGGGTCAGCATATTCTTCGAAGTGCCCTCAGAGTGTTGTTCGTCTTTTCTGCCATCTGAGTGCGTTGGCCGTACTTTGGTCGGCACCAAGTTCCATTTTTGGGGACCGTCAAACGGCGTCAGCGGCCAATAACTCAGTAACTACAGCATGTATGGCTACAAGTTATTCTTCACTATCCCTGTGATGCAGCCCCAGGTGTAAGAGGTCAGAATGTGAAGAGACCATTGCCGTTTCACGACACCGACATGTGATCTGTTTGGATCTCGGCTAATGAACCTTCCCTCTTCTCCTCAACATTCATCTGCTATGACTCGGGGCAAGGCCTTGTCTGGCGACCCTTAGGGGGGCATTTTGAACATGGTATGCTCCTTGGATATACCAGATATCTGCCGTTACACAGGTTGCAAGAAGCGAACGGTTCAGCGTGTTCTTGAGGATATACCGCAAGAAAGGCACAGTTATGCGCGAGCACCTGCAGCTGGAGATGCGTGGGGCAAAGTGGGGAATGACAAGCAGCGATATTCGGGTATCTTTTACGTTCCCTTTCAACCGAGAACCTCACTGAATGAGTGTGCTATAGTTCCTGACTGGGATGGTCCGTCACAGTCTAGATGTTTAACTGGATGAGCTACGAGAGTTATTGGAGGAAAAGCGTTGGACAGAAGTTAGTGAATCAACGATTTGGAGGACCCTACAATGGTGAGGATTCACCATGAAGAAGGTGTAGTGCACAATATTCCTTCATTTTTTTGACCTAAAGATCTTCCAGCTCACCCGTGATGCTCTCGAGCGAAGCGCGGCAAAGCGGGCAGCCTTTAGATATAAACATGGCATTAGGGTTATTCACAGTAGCCCTTTTTGACGTCCTTTTTTGCGCCCTTTTTCATGTTTCGCAGATAAATGTAACCGAGTGAGCTATGAAATCCAGAAAAATTCGCCCTAGTCCTTTTTGAACACTTGAGGTGCTATGTGGCCTTTGAGGAACCATAGGAGCACCCAGACTACATGAAATGGATGAAGGGAGCCACAAAGGGAGTGAAAAAGGGCCGAAAAAGGGAGCTTAAAACCGGAACGTTCACAGTAGCCTTTTTTTAGCCCTTTTTCGCTTCCTGTTTTTTCTGAATTCATCCAATATCACATGTTGGGCCCAGATTTTTTGGATTTACACCTTTTTTCATGTTAAAATTGAAAAGAGAAAAAAAACCCGGGGAAAAACCGTGGGAATACAAAAAAGGGAGAAAAAAGGAAGCGAAAAAGGGAGGAAAAAAGGCTACTGAGAACGACCCGATTGAATATACAGCAGTTTTTGTAGAAGAAAGCTCTTTCGACCGTCGCACATCAATCAGAAACCATGCATGCGCTTTGTCCGGCCGGAGGGCCATTCGCAAGTGTTTCTTTGTCCGTGGTCAGTGGTGGGTTGTTCTCAGGTCATTGTTGTGCCTTTCTAATCATATAACAGGTACTCCCTCCTCCCGGCACTCTCGCTCGACGGTATCCTTCACGTCAGTATCGTAGAAGGATCATTTACGTCGGCACGCTTCTACGACTTCATTGATGGTCTTATCGATCGTATGGAGCCTTTCCCGTGCAAGAACTCCGCAATTGTCATGGACAACGCGCGAATCCACAAGGATCCTGCCATATTGGAGCTTATTAAAAGTCGGTGAGTCTGGAAACTCCATTTTACTTTGCTACAGACTGATCAACATGTATTAGCGGGATGAAATATTTGTTTTTACCGCCATATTCACCAGATTATAATTCTATTGAGCTTGCATTCTCTGCAATCAAAGCGTTTGTACGACGTGCGGGAACTTTGGGGCGACAGGACGTGAATCAAAATGAGGACGATGCTTATGTTTACTTACATTTTTTTGACGCCGCCTTCTCAATCACACCGCAGGATGCATTAGGTTTCTCTCATCATTGTGGGTATGTATAGTACGTAGATAAAAACAGATGAATTTACTTGAATCAGAAATTATGTGGGCAAGCCCGACCCGACCCGGGCCCTACCTCAGGGCTTGGGTCGGGCCCAAAATCTTCTCGAGCCCAAGCCGACCCGACTCTAACAACCTTAACTCCCATGATCACTTGGCAATGATTCATTTGTCTGAGGGCATCCAGTGGGTTTCTTTCCGAGGAAACATAGTTTGCAATGGTCTGGCGAGTTGGGAAACAATGTTGTAGCTGTTTGTGAGGAGATTTGGGTGCATTCCCTAGGTCTGTTGTCACATTCATTGTCTGATCATGGCCGCATTGTCGCGTTAGTGGCTCGATGGCCACTGCGTGCCCCAAACGGGAGTATCAACTTCCTCACCTCTCTGAGCCCCAGGCAAGCCATTTGAATTCAAGATCCTGTGCGCTGCGCGCTTGAAAATGTGCTGTGACCCTCGACGCGCTGCCTGCTTAAAGCTCTATTGTTACGACAATGCCTTTCAAGCCTCGGCTCTCATCTGCGTGCCGCTCTCGCAGTTCTTTCTGCTGTTTTCATTCTCCGTGGAACCTGGGCCTTTCCACAACCGACTTCATCCGTGCCTGACCTCCCAGTGCGGCCCGAGGGATGTGGCGGGGTCCGTGCCTGCGTGTATGCGGTAATGAGACGCCCCTGGTATTGCAGTGCACATTCTGTAGGCTGTTCGTGCCGATTCCTGTGACGTTGGGCGCTTTATTTTGTCCACAGATTAAGTCCTTACCCTACTCCGCATCACAGAGCTCCATGTTGTGTGTGCGGATGTCGAAGAGTGTAATTTACTTGAATATTACTGGATTTCACCTTGTCCAAAGCACTCTAAGGGGTCGCGGTGCGGTCCTCAGAGCTTAGGACACAATTTAGAAGCTGTTGCGGCCACAAAAGAAGGAAAATAAGAGGAGGAGGAGGAAATTTCCTTTTCGGGAAACATGCCAAAAAAATAATTCCCATTAGTTTTCGGAACGGCTGTAAGGAGCTCCCAGATAAACCAGTGACTTTGAGTCGACTGAGACCGACGTGGTTGTGGAAGAGTTGCATTGACACGACCACCAACGTGACCAGCACGGCATACAGCATCTCCCAAACATCGGCTTGCTTTTCTTCCAGCCACTGCTTTGACGCGACTCAATCTGGCTGCGACTGCTCAGGAGGAGAACTCCACAAGAAATTCGATGCGCCGCATTCCCTGATCCCCTTGATGACCGGTTAGTCGTGTCTCGGTTTTCTGAGGATCTCACGGCAGTAAGTTCAAGTCCGCGTCGTCTCCATCGGCCGTACATCTTTAAGGGAGCCAGGCTCCCATATCACAAGATGAGAAAGCGCAAATGGCGTGCAGCCCTCGCTTGTGTGGGTGATCGATTGTCGTGGGAGGGACGGGCGGCGATGATGAAGTGGGCTGGAGACACTGCGGGACGGTCCTACGATGATATCGAGACGAAGGTGTGTAAATTCTTCTTACTCTTCTTTGCTGCTTGCTTCGTCCTTCTGTCCTCCCTCGTCCTCGCATCCTCCCACGCTTGCATACTCACGTATCGCTGTCCCGCATCTTTCTTGCCTCACCTTGCCTCACCTCCCCTCCCTTGCTTGCCCCTCATTCTGTACTCCATTTACTTGCAATGCTGCACTTTATTTATTTACTTGTTCTTTCGACACTGCATGCCTCTATTCGCTCGGATCCCTAGTCTCTTCTTCATCGATATCCCCCCCTCGCTGCATCTCTCTCCACTCGTGTCTCATCTTCGGTTTGTGTTCGCTCTCTGTCCTCCTCGCCCCCACTCTATCCTTATAGTCCATGTCCTGCTGTCATCTTTCATTGCTAACCGATTTTTAGATCTCCGCCTTCCTGATTCCGTGGTGCGCTAGGCTATCTGGGCTGCGCCACGCAGCCCCTCACTCATTCGGCACTCCCGTGCTCCTCGACGCGGTCGACGCGGTCGTCCTTGTTAGAAACTAGACCGTAGTTAATATACAGGGCTCAGTACGTCGTAATGGTACTGGACAGTACCTAGACCGTAGTTAATATACAGGGCTAAGTAAATTATCAGTCCTTGTACTGTCCGTAGAGAATATGGCGAGCCTACCTCAGTACGTCGTAATGGTACTGAGGAAAGCTTTGTTCTCGGCGCGTCTCTTTCATAAAGACGCGCGCTCGGCCCGATCATTCCGATGACAGACGTCTCCGCGATTGCTGTGCAAGCTTCGCTGCTCTCAACACTCCTCCTCAATGCGGAGACGGCTTCAAACCCATTTCTCCTCTGAATTTCTCGAACAATGCCGGTTGGAGAGCCTTCGTGAATACATCCGCAACATTGTCTGCTGACGGGACATCCGCGAAATGTACGATCCCACGTTCGACGCACTCGCGACTGTAGTGATGCTGCGTCTCGATGTGCTTGGCTCGTTGGTGGAAGGATGGGTCCTCCGTGAGTATCCGTGCTCCGTTGTTGTCGATGAAGATGACGGTGGAGTCTGGTTGTTCCTGTTCTAGGCCGAGCAGAACATTGCGAATCCACACTGCTTCTTTTGTCGCCGAGCACGCAGCCATGTATTCTGCCTCGGTGGAGGATGTGGCTGTAGTCGCCTGCTTCTTGGACATCCAGGAAACGATCCCAGATCCCAATGTGTAGCAGTACCCAGAGACTGAGCGTCGTGTATCCGGGCAATTGGCGTAGTCTGAGTCTGTGTACCCGATGAGTCGCGCAATTGTGTCGCCTCCAAGTTCCAGTTCGTAATCTCTGGTTCCTTTGAGGTATCTGACAACATGGATAGCTGCTTTCCAGTGAGCTTCGCCGTGGCCACTATTGAATCGACTCAGGGTGCTGACGGCGTGCATGATGTCCGGGCGTGTCGAGATGGCGAGATACATGAGAACTCCCACAAGTTGTCTGTACGGCTGTGTAGCGGCTCTTCTTCCCTCCTCCTCAGACTGTGGGAGGTCGCGTTTGGTGAGTCTCATGTTTGGGGGAAGCGGTGTTTTGACTGGGTTCGCGTCTTTGCAGTTATATTCGACGACGACCTTGTCGATGAGTGCCTTCTGCGAAAGATATACTGTGCGCTTTTTCCTGTCTCGTCGTATGGCCCATCCAACAATGAAGTTAGCATCTGCCCGCGAGATTTGCCATTCTTCCCGGAGCTCCTCCTCAAATCTTTGCTCCTCTTCCACGCTGTTTGCAGCCACCGTAAAATCGTCCACGTGCACTGCTGCGAAGATTGTTCCCGACGCTCGCTTGCGGTAATAGATGCAGTGTTCGGCGCTGAGTTGTGTGAAGCCAATTGCCTTCATCCGTGAGTCCATGTGTTTGTTCCACAGCCGACCGCCTTGCTTCATTCCGTACAGTCCCTTTTTTAGCTCCCAAACCCAGTCCTCCTTTCCAGGTTCTTCGAAGCCCTTTGGCTGTTCCATCCAAGTGTCTTCGTCGATAGCACCATACAGGTACGCGGTCTTCACATCGATTTGCGTAAGCTCATAGTCCAACGCAGCGGCAAGGTGGAACAGGACTCGCAGCGATTCGGCTCGGGCCGTTGGCGACGTCGTCTTCGTGTAATCTTTGCCATAGATCATCTGGTGGCCGAGGAGGACGTACCGCGCCTTATATCGAGACACGGCGCCGATGAAATCGCGTTTTGTGCGAAACACGAACTTTCCCCGCATAATTCTTCGACCTTTTGGAACAGCTGATCGCGGGACAAGAACGTAAACTCCCATTTCTTTGATGGATTTAAGCTCATCATGCATCGCTGCTAGCCATTCTTCTGCCAACGGGCTCGCGAGGGCTTCTTTGCTGGATTTGGGGTCGTCAGGGTGCTCAAGATTGAGCTGGGCATCGTCGACCATGAGGGCGTGCATGGCGATGGCATCAATGAGCGCGTGAGCGTCGTTCTCGTTGGGTACGTGCCCCCGCCGTTTTGCCTCTCTATTGGCTTTGATTCTCTCGCCTGCCTCTTTAGCCTCGTCCACAGCTCTCTGGAGCCTCTCAGCCGAGCTTTCTCCGGGGACTCGACCACTGCGACGGGGTGCATTAGCCGCTGGCTCTGGTGCAGGTTCTTGCTCTCTCGGAGACTCCTCCTGATCGTCGTCATCGTCCTCGTTGACTATGAATGGCGGATTGGCGGGTGGCGGATCGATACTTGCTGTCGTCTCCTCCTCCACATTCACGATCCTTCCCGGTTGGAGTGGTTTTGACACAGTTTGGTGGGACTCGATGAATTTAACGTGATATGATGTGAGAACGCGACGAGAAAGTTTGTGGTAGCAAACGTAAGCTTTCGAGTTGGGGGAGTAACCGATGAGTTGACATTCTAGCGAGCAGTCAAAGATCTTTGGGTTATGCACGTTCTGGATAAGCACGAAAGCCTGGCAGCCAATCTCGCGCAAATTGGAGAGATCTGGTTTCTCGCCGTACCAAGCTTCGTACGGTGTCTTGGTGCACTGGTACTTCGTGGGACGTCGCTGTACAATATAACCAGCCGTTTCGACAAAATAATCCCACAGGTTTGCGGGCAACGCACATGCCGAGCGCATAGT